>JASVEL010005664.1:0-298362 GCA_032618575.1 Nicotiana noctiflora | reverse complement strand
CCTTCGACAACAAAAGAAAATTAAGCACTGCTATTTTGCTCCTTTGGATGAGCCATTGATTGACATACTTGAAAGATTGAAGGCCAAAGGTCTTCTACAACTGAGGAAAGGATTTATCTCTGAGCATCCATCTCAGAACTTTGATCCATCAAAGAACTGCGCCTTTCATTCAAATATTCAGGGACTTGACACCGAAGATTGTCCAGCTCTCAAATTCAAGATACAAAGCATGATTGAGCAAGGAAAGATAAAGATACAACCTGAGTTACCAACCAATAATTGTGAAATATCAACTGCAGGCACAATCATTGTCAAAGGCAATCCATCAAAATTGGCACCTAGATGTTTGAAAAGAAAGCGCATAGCCGATCAAGAAGACTAAAAATGATATCATATCACAACCATTCTCCACCCACCCACCCTTAGTACCACTCTTTTGTAATTCTTCTGAGACTTTTGTATGAAATACGTTTTGACCTGATTCCCGTTTAAGAGGGGATACGTAGGCAGCCCTATGGGTTCGGTCTCATCATAATAAAAATCCTATTTACTCCAAAAGCCAAAACCGGGGCAGCATTTTCAAAGGGATCCTCATCATTCGGCAAAGCAAAAAATGAAATTTCAAGCTACATATTTATTACAAGCGCAATAGAAAATTCCAGGAGCCATAGCAACAAGTTGCAGATTCAAAGCCAAACTTTGAAGTTCAATGCAAGGCAATCACTTTATTTTATACTAACGAATTTACATTGAGTAATGCAGGGGCACATTTTAGCTATTCTCTAACATTACATGTTGTCGTAAAGCTCAACATCAAGTCAAAAGTCGCAAAGTTCATGCAAAGCAAAGGACGAAACCAAGCAAGCGCAAATCAAACTATGAAACTTATAATTTTTCTTTGAGTGCAGAATTTATTAATAGCAAAGCTTTAGCATGAAGATCCAATGATTGTTAGCATTGCACCAGGAATATTCACTACTAAAAAGGCATTTCATCAAGCTCTTTGCATCGCACCATTTGCTATTACAAAATTATTGCACCGTGCTTTCTGCATTGCACTATCAGTATATGTTACTTTGAAGTAACCATGCCAAGCTTTTCGCACCGCATTGTACAACTACAAATCAAGCATCGCACCAAGCTTCTACACCGCACCAAGCTTCTGCACCGCACCAATGTCATAAATGGTAAATCAAGCATCATGCATCTAGGGTTTGTCCACCTAATAATAGGACATGAGGTAGTCCACCTGATAATAGGACATGAGGTAGTCCGCCTAATTAATTGGACATGAGGTCGTCCGCCTAATTGTGATGACCCGGCCCGTCATCATATGAGTTATCACCCCGTTACCCCCGTTATATGCTTGTTGATGTTGTAATATGCATGTTGGGTGAGTTTGAGTCAATCCGGGTTGAGTTTGATTGAAATTGAGATAGAAAGTCTCTTAGAAGAAGGAATAGTTGGGAAAAGTCAACTGGACGTTGACTATTTAGTTAGAGGGCTCGGAATCGGATTCTGATGATTCGGTTAGTTCCGGGAGGTGATTTGTGACTTAGGGGAACAATCGGAATTGAATTTGGAGGTCCAGTGTAGAAATAGGCTTGAATTGGCTAAGGTTGAATTTTGGCGAAATCCGGACGGTAGGTGAGATTTTGATCCGGGAGTCGGAATGGAATTCGGACAGTTGCAGTAGCTCCGTTAGGTGATTTTGGATGTGCCTGCAAAATTTCAGGTCATTCGGAGGTCGTTTGGTCGGGTTTTTGATCGAATAAGAATTTTGAAAGTTATAGTTAAACTTAAGCTTGAATTTGCTGAAAACGGACGATTTTGATGTTAACTATAGTGATTTAATGATTCGAGCAAGTTGGAATGAGGTAATAGATCATGTCTGTATATTTGGTTGAGGTCTCGGGGTCTCGGGTGTGTTTCGGATGTCCAACGGGTCATTTTTGGAAGATTTTTGCAGTTTTGAGCGTAAATGTAATGATCCAAAGGTCTATTTTTAGTTCTAGAGATCCAAATTTAACTTCGAGACTTCGAGAATTTAAATCATGAATTATAGGACTGATCTGGAAATTTTGGTTTAATTTCATCAAGTCGCGATTGGGTTTTTGACGCGATATGTGAGTTAATTGTTTAACGAGCGAAATTGGTATTGAACTAAGCAAATGAGCTCCAAATTCAGTTTTGTTTGAACCACTAGATCCGTATCAAAATTACGGAGCCATAGGAAAAAGAATCGTCTAATTTCGAGTTCGTATGATGGAGTTAGAGCCATTTTAGTAAAACATGACTGTGCTGCAATTTAGATAAAAAGCTGCTGCAATGAACAGTACCCGTGAATAGTACCCCGTAAATAGTACCCCGTGAATAGTACCCCGTGAACAGTACCTTGTGAACAGTAACACGGGTGAACAGTATTTTGTTAAAAATTCTGGACAAAAGGCTTTTAATTGCATTTCATCCGCGACTCATTAATTGAAAACCTCCATTGTTGAGTCTTGGAGAGCAAAAGTGAAGGGAAATTGCTGGGATTTCACCGGGTTATCATCGGAGGTAAGTTTTATGGTTCAAATATGTGTTTTTATCTTAGAATCCTTCTCTATTTCACTGAAATTGGAAGAATTAATGGGGGATTTTAGCCCTAGGCCTAAATTATGGAAAATCAATGATTTGAATGGGTAAATAGAGTCTGTTTTTGGTAAATTTTATATGCATAGACTCGTGTTGAGACAAGGATTCCGAATATGTGACTTTTGTAAATTTTTTAGAAGCGTACCAAAAGTTGGGTTTTGACAACTTTGTGGGTTTTGATGCAATTTGGATTATTTCGAATGGGTTACGTGGATTTAGCATATATTGATATATTATCATTGATTTTTAGCAGATTTAGCAACCGAGGAGATTGATTTGCGAGGCAAGCGCAAGGCGGACCGAGGCTTCTACCGGTTCGAGGTGAGTGGTAGTAGTAAACAATGTACCGAGGGTTTGAAACCCCGTACTAGCACTTCACAGTGCTATATTGAGATGAGACACACGTTCTATGACGGGCGTGGTGACATTGTGATTGGGGGTTCGGACTTAGTCCTTCCTGGCTAATAGAATACTGTGTGGTATGACTTTTACTGATATTACAACTGTACAATAGGGCTAAAAGCCATGTTTGGGGCCTTGTGCCGATCTGTAGAGCATTAGAGAACCTATAAAGCTAGGTGACCCTTATATCATGTTGGAAACATACACTCATCCGTAGCTCTAGCTGTATAGCATAATATGAGCCCGTACTAGATATGTACATTGAGAGAGATTATCTAGTGTGTAATTGGTTGTACTAGGTGTATCATGGTGAAAGGTATATGTGTTATGATTTGAGCAGGTGTAGCGCATGTTCATGTACTAATGCTGATGATATAATTCGTGTAGTATTGAGATTTATGTTGTTGAAATACATTGTGACGTCTTGTTGAGTTGTGGGTGTATTGTTAGAATGGTTTGGTGATTCTCTGCCAGGTGGATAGGCCAATTTACAAAGGAAACTCTGCCGAAATTTTTGAAAAATTTGGGACTTAGAAAAGATGTTGTGGCCTAAGGAATGGGCTTAGCTGTTGCGTGTGAATGAATACGAGAATTGCAAAAGAGTTAAGATTTCCGATGATTCGAGTCTCCGCCAAAGTTTGTAAATAGCTCGAGTTTAATCTCACTCTAACATTGGAGCATCAATTGAGTAAAAGTGCTTTGATGTATGGCTCCGAGCCAAGTTGGGGAGGTTGTTATTGACTAACTGATTGCGCTATTGTGTGCTATGATGGTTCTGTCCCCAAGCATGTTGGGAAAAAATTCTGACGAAGGTTATGTTGCTTCGTAGATGTGAGAAAATACTAGGAGGTTTTGAGCGGTTGTTGCTAAAGAATGTTTGATGTATAGAAAAGAAAGATAGTTAATTGTATCCGTATGTAATCATGTTCTGCGGTGTCAGAGTTCTAGTAAGGCCCGAGTGGTTCTGTTTAATAAGGCAGTTGAATTATAACTGGTTAATGGTGAATGACGCCCGAGAATAGCCTTGCGGTGATCAAGATTTACGCTTGCAACAATCAGGTGCCTTAAGATTGTGTACGTGGCTAAAGACCATGGTTTCGTTAGAAGAAATCAAGACTTTTGTTATGTTATGGGGATGATGAGATTCTTTGTATCCGTATTGAAAGGTAATGATAACAAATTCAAATTGCAGGAAGTTCTTCAAAACAAAGTATAGCAGAATGTGGTATTTCTGGAAAATAATTGAGAGAGTACTTAGTGGCCTATGGGTCTTAGACCGTATGGTCTTATGTACGAGTCTTGTGTGGTAACATGGGTTGAGGCATTGTGGTGCTGCAGTAAAGACTAGTATTAAATTAAAGATGAATCAGAAAGGAAATTGGGTAAATGGATCAACTTGTTATTAAACCGAAACGGTATGATAAGGAATACGATTAATTCCTGCTATATGTTTGAAGTAATGAGTCTCGCCGATATTGTGCAATAAAGCTTTTGAGTATTGGCAGGTTGTGTAACTCGGTATGGGTATAAGGACTCAGTTCCGGCAATTTAACTTATGCAATGTAATTGGGAGAAAGGGTTTGTGATGTGTTTTACCGTGGTTTGAAAAGGAGTGTATTTCCTGTTGGTATGTAAAGCTTGGAATGTGTAATGAGTTTTCTCTATATGGGATCATGAAAGTCCTTGACTAGTTGAGTGCGCTGATATTTGCGGCGTAGGGAAAGGGATATGAATTTTCCCTGTTGTCTTAGTGTGGTATGGTATATGCGATGTGTTATGGAAAGTTGATAACGACATGTTCAAGTTTTGAGATCAATTCATATTATATGGGGAGTCATTAAAATCCTCAAGCAGCATGGGCAGCTGCAGATAATCTGAGAATCAATCTTCCTCTGATGATTTAGGAGAATGGTACTGCTATACTAGTATTTCGGCAGAGTCTATGGTCAAAAAGGGGCCAGGTAAAATAAACTGATATTATCTAGCGGTATGGTGGTATACTCCCGTTGGATCGACTGTAATAATTGAGTCGTTGATGACATAGTGAAATTTATGAATGGCTTTCGTGGTATGAATGGACGCTTGAGGTGCGTTATGTAATCGTACGGTGAAGTACCGAATCAGGCATAGTGATCCCCGTGTTATGTATGTGTTGGAGACTAGAAGTTCTCGTAACCCGCCTACGCAGCGGTGGTATATCGTGTGTATCGGCACAGTGTAGCGGTTATCGGAAATTGGAAGCTCTAGTGGCTATCTCGTTACTTGATATGATGAATTTGAATAATGATATACGATTGCTGACCGGTTGTCATAAGCCAGGTTGTCCAGACTAATGTGATATGGACTATGTCAGAAACATGTCGCAAACTGCATGGCAGAGCGCATCAGATCATGCTCCAGTAGGGTGGATGTACCCTAGAGCCGGCGGACGGTTGGTAGGTATTGCTTTGCCAGTTGGGCCTTCGTGGCGGATGTCAGTGTAGAGGTATCTACCATTGATTCAGTTTCGGTATTGAGGAACTTTGTCGGATGAGTTTCATGTGACCGAGCTCGAGGCTATATATACATGTTTGTTGCAATGAGCAACTTGAGTCGATGTGCATTCCCTTTTTCTAGATTTATGCGTGGATCGGGTGGCACGCCGCCACATGTATAGTATCTGGATCGGGTGGCACGCCGCCACATGTATGGTATCTGGATCGGGTGGCACGCCACCACAGGTATGCTATTGGAACCGGTTGCGCGCCGCAACAGCATGATGTGGGAAATATAGCTTCCTATATGTACCTTGTACACAATACTTCCTCTCTTCCGAGGAATAGTCCGTATTGGGTATCGCTCGGGGAATAGCACATCGGTTGTGTCCATTCAGGATTTGATAGCATATACTAAATGTATCACCGCGTGTGATTGATTGCTTGATTTCAGACCTAAATATGTGTGTGGCTGACCGTTTTGAGCATTGCAACTTGAGGTGCTCCATGAGTAATAGTGTTTGGATAGAATCATGAGTTGTGGCAAGGCCACGTGATGTTATGACCTTTCGAGGAGGATTTAGGTACTCTAATTCTATGATGTGAGACGAGATCTCAGTTATGTGTTGTGATGGTATTGAAGAATTTGAATTATGGCTCTTTGTGCGAGTCGGTTGTCATGATTCGAGTGTGTTCAGATCCTTCTTATTGGAGCCTGTGTTGTGCTCGTTGTGGCATAGGCCGATGCTGAGGTGTCATGTCACCAGTGTGGTGTGTTATTACCGAAATGATCATTCGAGTCATTAATGAGAGCGAGCATATATGATTTCAGCTCGTTAGAAGAGTAATATCGAGGTTTGTCTCCGAAACTTATTGTGGTATCAGTTTTAAAAGGGAAATAGATTCACGAATGGTTGACCCGAGAGATGGGTTCGGTATATCGCGTGCTTCGGTTGCCGTGGGCAGGATATGAAGGGGTTGGAATAAGACTCTATCTAATAAGAAAGGTTCTTTCTGCTAGTATTTGGTTATTGTGGCCAGTTGTCGTGATTAGAGACTATCGTATCAAGTGATCGGGTTGTTTGATACATCATGTGATCTCACCCGGAGTGGTAAGTTGGCTATTACAGTTGGATCGTGTGTACTCTGAGTATAGATGTGGGATTCAGGACTGGTATATGATTTCGGAAAGTGCAATGTGGTTTATGGTTCAGTTAGACTGTGGAAATTCAGCTATACTATGTTATCGGACTTATGAAAGATAGGGTGAAGTGGTATCGCCCCGAATATATGCTTGGTAAGGTCATTCGGCTATTGGGTCACTTCCAGTAGACCTCTCGGTCCGCTCGAGGACGAGCGTTTGCTTAAGTTGGGGAGAATGTGATGACCCGGCCCGTCATCATGTGAGTTATCACCCTGTTACCCCCGTTATATGCTTGTTGATGTTGTAATATGCATGTTGGGTGAGTTTGAGTCAATCCGGGTTGAGTTTGATTGAAATTGAGATAGAAAGTCTCTTAGAAGAAGGAATAGTTGGGAAAAGTCAACTGGACGTTGACTATTTAGTTAGAGGGCTCGGAATCGGATTCTGATGATTCGGTTAGTTCCAGGAGGTGATTTGTGACTTGGGGGAACAATCGGAATTGAATTTGGAGGTCCGGTGTAGAAATATGCTTGAATTGGCTAAGGTTGAATTTTGGCGAAATCCGGACGGTAGGTGAGATTTTGATCCGGGAGTCGAAATGGAATTCCGATAGTTGCAGTAGCTCCGTTAGGTGATTTTAGACGTGCCTGCAAAATTTCAGGTCATTCGGAGGTCGTTTGGTCGGGTTTTTGATCGAATAAGAATTTTGAAAGTTATAGTTAAACTTAAGCTTGAATTTGCTGAAAACGGACGATTTTGATGTTAACTATAGTGATTTAATGATTCGAGCAAGTTGGAATGAGGTAATAGATCATGTATGTATATTTGGTTGAGGTCTCGGGGGTCTCGGGTGTGTTTCGGATGTCCAACGGGTCATTTTTGGAAGATTTTTGCAGCTTTGAGCGTAAATGTAATGATCCAAAGGTCTATTTTTAGTTCTAGAGATCCAAATTTAACTTCGAGACTTCGAGAATTTAAATCATGAATTATAGGACTGATCTAGAAATTTTGGTTTAATTTCATCAAGTCGCGATTGGGTTTTTGACGCGATATGTGAGTTAATTGTTTAACGAGCGAAATTGGTATTGAACTAAGCAAATGAGCTCCAAATTCAGTTTTGTTTGAACCACTAGATCCGTATCAAAATTACGGAGCCATAGGAAAAAGAATCGTCTAATTTCGAGTTCGTATGATGGAGTTAGAGCCATTTTAGTAAAACATGATTGTGCTGCAATTTAGATAAAAAGCTGCTGCAATGAACAGTACCCGTGAATAGTACCCGTGAATAGTACCCCGTGAATAGTACCCCGTGAATAGTACCCCGTGAACAGTACCTTGTGAACAGTAACACGGGTGAACAGTATTTTGTTAAAAATTCTGGACAAAAGGCTTTTAATTGCATTTCATCCGCGACTCATTAATTGAAAACCTCCATTGTTGAGTCTTGGAGAGCAAAAGTGAAGGGAAATTGCTGGGATTTCACCGGGTTATCATCGGAGGTAAGTTTTATGGTTCAAATATGTGTTTTTATCTTAGAATCCTTCTCTATTTCACTGAAATTGGAAGAATTAATGGGGGATTTTAGCCCTAGGCCTAAATTATGGAAAATCAATGATTTGAATGGGCAAACGAGTCCGATTTTGGTAAATTTTATATGCATAGACTCGTGTTGAGACAAGGATTCCGAATATGTGACTTTTGTAATTTTTTTAGAAGCGTACCAAAAGTTGGGTTTTGACAACTTTGTGGGTTTTGATGCAATTTGGATTATTTCGAATGGGTTACGTGGATTTAGCATATATTGATATATTATCATTGATTTTTAGCAGATTTAGCAACCGAGGAGATTGATTTGCGAGGCAAGCGCAAGGCGGACCGAGGCTTCTACCGGTTCGAGGTGAGTGGTAGTAGTAAACAATGTACTGAGAGGGTTTGAAACCTCGTACTAGCACTTCACAGTGCTATATTGAGATGAGACACACGTTCTATGACGGGCGTGGTGACATTGTGATTGGGGGTTCGGACTTAGTCCTTCCCGGTTAATAGAATACTGTGTGGTATGACTGTTACTGATATTACAACCGTACAATAGGGCTAAAAGCCATGTTTGGGGCCTTGTGCCGATCTGTAGAGTATTAGGGAACCTATAGAGCTAGGTGACCCTTATATCATGTTGGAAACATACACTCAGCCGTAGCTCTAGCCGTATAGCATAATATGAGCCCGTACTAGATATGTACATTGAGAGAGATTATCTAGGGTGGAATTCCCTGTTCTAGCTGAGTGGGCCTGAAAGGCCAAGTCTATATTGACTGAGACAGGGTCTAGGACCCACTGTGATATATTATATTGGGCCTGAGAGGCCAAGCACATATTGACCGGGATAGGGTCGAGGACCCATTATGAGGTATTATATACATATACCTATATTGGATCGGGCCGCACGCCGCAGCAGTATATATATTGGATCGGACTGCACGCCGCAGTAATATACATGTAATATACATGTAACATACATGTGGGACGGACCGCACGCCGCAATATTATTGCGCTCAGGCTGTAGGAGCCCCTTCGGAGTTCGAGTCCGCACACATTCTCGGTGAGCACCGGTGTCTATGATGGGATCGGGCCGCACGCCGCACCGAGTATAGAGATATATACATATATATATTGGATCGGACTGCACGCCGCAGTAATATTTGTGTGGATCGTGCTGCACGCCGCAGTATTATAGTGCTTGGGCCTAGGGAGCCCCTCCGAAGTCTGTATACACCCCCAGTGAGCGCCGTCGACGTTAAATGGAGCGGGCTGCGCGCCGCAGCGGTATATGTATTGGAGCGGGCTGCGCGCCGCAGCGGTATATGTATTGGAGCGGACTGCGCGCCGCAGCATTATACTTATTCATATTCATATATATACTAAAATATTTATATGTTATAGACAGATGTATATGTCTCCATATATTGTGATGGCTGTATACCGTAGTGGTACGAGCGAGGATGTGGTCAGTGTGGGACCTAGATGAGATAGATGTGGACTGGAGATCATGGTACTCATTATAGTGATGACTAACCTGTGGGGGTTGCCTTAGAACTGTTTAGTGATAGTACAGGAGTTCTTATTTTCAGTTATTGTTTATTATTATTACTCACCGAGTTGAAATATACTCACCCCACTCCCCTGCACTTTTTGTGCAGATTCACAGGTGCCCTAGAGCAGTTGAGTTGTTGTAGCTACTTACTCATATTTACTTTTTTGGAGACTACGAGGTAGCTGCCGGCGTCCGCAGAACCTGTTTTCTTTCTTTTTATCATTTTGTTGTCTCCATTCTGGTTAGACTTGATTTTGTAGTAGATCTCATTTGTAGAGGCTCAGACTTGTGACGCCACGATTTGGTTGGGACTGTGTTCTTGTATTTCAGTTCTACACTTCTTGATTTGTTATGAAAAGAGGCTAATCACGCCGATTAATCAGTATTAATTATACTTGGCTGGTTTAATTGGATAAGACGGTCGGGCTTGCCTAACAATGTGTTGGGCGCCATCACGACCGGGGTTTGGGGTCGTGACACTAATAATAGGATATTTATGTATTAATATTTATGTTTATCCGCCTTAATTTGAGTTTTAAGCACGCTTGCCTTTAATATGATATTTAGGCTTGTCCGCCTTCAATAGGACATTTATGCATTCAGGCTTATCCGCATTTAATTGAATTTTCAGCACGCTTGATTCTATAATATTTAGGCTTGTCCGCCTTTAATAGGACATTTATGCATTAAATATTTAGGCTTGTCCACCTTCAATAGGACATTTATACATTAAAATTTAGGTTTATCAGCCTTATTGAATATTTAAGCACGCTTGCCTCTATGATATTCCGACTTGTTCGCCTTCAATGCAACATTTAGGCTTGTTCGCCTTTAATAGGACGTTTAGGTACATTTTGCCTTTAATTAAATATTTAGGCTCGTCCGCCTTTAATAGGACATTTAGGCACATTTTGCCTCTAATTAAATATTTAGGCTTATCCGCCTTCAATTGGATATTTAGGCTTGTCCGGCTTTAATAGGATATTTATGCATGAAATATTTAGGCTTATCTGCCTTTAATTGGATTTTTAAGCACAATTACCTTTATGATATTTAGGCTTGTCCGCCTTTAATAGGACACTTAGGCTGGTCAGCCTTTAATTGGACATCTAAGCTCATTTTGTCTTTAATTAAATATTTAGGCTTATCAGCCTTTAATTGGATATTTATGCAGATTTTAATCTTTAATTAAATATTTAAGCTTTTCCGCCTTTAATAGGACATTTAGGCTCGTCCGCCTTTAATTGGACGTCTAAGCACATTTCACCTTTAATTAAATATTTATGCACATTTATCGTTAATTAAACACTTATGCTCGTCCGCCTTTAATAGGATGTTTAGGCATATGTTTTGCCTTTAATTAAATATTTAGGCTTATCCACCTTTAATTGGATATTTTTGCACATTTATCTTTAAAATATTTAGGCTCGTCCGCCTTTAATAGGGCATTTATGCACGTTTGTCTTTAATTAAATATTTAGGCTTGTCCGCCTTTAATAGGACATTTATGCATTAAGTATTTAGGCATGTCCACATTCAATAGGACATTTATGCATTAAAATTTAGGCTTATCCGCCTTCAATTGGATATTTAGGTTTGTCCACCTTTAATGGGATATTTGTGCATTAAAGTTTAGGCTTATCCGCCTTTAGTTAAATATTTAAGGACGCTTGCTTTTATTACATGTAGGCTCGTCCGCCTTTAATGGGACATTTAAGCACATTTTCCTGTATTATTATATTTAGGCTTGTTCACCTTTAACATGACATCTATGTATTAATTAATTATGCTTATCCATATTTAATTGGATTTTAAAGCAAATTTACCTTTAATATGATATTTAGGCTTGCCCGCCTTCAACAGGACACATTAGCACATATTCACATGCTTTTTGTTAATTTATTCGACATAGATGGTCATGTTGTTAATGTTATTGCTGAAATTCATCATTATCATAAATCATTACAAAGCACATTTATATATTGCACGTTACCGTTGAAAATCATCATTGGCATAAAGCTATATTTTTATCAAATTATTTTGGCCGACTAAGCCGCATTGTATAAGTAAACACCCAAAAGGTGTCATTTTCAAAATATTATTTTACAACACATTGCATTTCAATATCCACACTATTGACGAATTTTCTTGGCATATTAAGTATTGCAAGAAACATAGTGCGACATGGAGATCAAGCCAATCGCAAATTATATTTGAAAATCATAGTTTTCTTTGAGTGAAGGAATTTACTAATAATAAACTTCAGCATGCAAATTTTTAAATTATTGGCACCGCTCCTCAAATATTTCTTATGTACCGCATCAAGCTCTCTGCACCATGAATATTCGCTACTGCACCAAGCACTTTGCATCATACCTTGAATATTAATTTTATAACTCTGGCATCGCATCAAGCTTTGTATATTATATCAAGCTGTTTGCATCGTATCATATCAGTCTTTGTAATTACAAATCAAGCACTAACATGTCGGGTCTATACGCCCTCAAACATGATTTATCGGGCCAATCCACCCTCAAATAGGATATATTGGGTCAATCCGCCCTCAAATAGGATATATCGGGTCCATCCGCCCTCAAATAGGATATATCGGGTCCATCCGCCCTCAAATAGGATATATCGGGTTCATCCGCCCTCAAATAGGATAAATGGGGTCCATCTGACCTCAAATAGGATACATCGGGTCCATCCGCCCTCAAATAAGATATATCGGGTCCATCCGCCCTCAAATAGGATACATCGGGTTCATCCGCCCTCAAATAGGATATATCGGGTCCATCCGCCCTCAAGTAGGATATATCGGGTCCATCCGCCCTCAAGTAGGATATGTCGGGTCCATCCGCCCTCAAGTAGGATATGTCGGGTCAATCAACCCTCAAATAGGATATTAAAGTTAATCCTTCTGCAAAAGGACATTAAATTTATTTCAACCCGAGTGGTCCCGCTTGCATAAGTATTGCCAAAACATACCTTTCATAAATCATTGCCAAATGCATTTATCTTTATAAACTAATTTTTTATGTGCCATTGCCGACCATTAAATATGTCACCATAAATTATTTTTATATGTTGCAGAATAAATCCGTTTTTCTTACGAATTAACGCCTAAACTATTTTTTTCATAAGATTTTTATGACATATTGCATCTTATTTCCTAACGAATTTTCTTAGCATTGTCAAGCTCTACAGGAAAAATAGTGTAACGTGGAACTATATCTTAGCAGTGAACTGGGGCAGTTGTTGGGGAGAAATGCCAAACTCTCCAACAAAGGTCAATGATCTACTTGGACTCCGCTCGGCTCAACTCTCAAAATTCCTAACCAAATCCTTATTTCAAATATCTTTCTTTCAATCATGGTACCCAGTGTCTCTATAATTCAATACTGGGGCATCATTTTAAGATAATTGAGTCCTACTCCATAATACCATAAGTCTTGAACTACATATGGCCTGATTCTCGTGAAACCCGAGATATGTAGGCAACTCGAAACCAGAGTTCGGCCGCAATCATTTTTATGCCCCCTTTATTCCATTCTAACCTTGATAGTCGGGACAAAATTGGTTACCATATCAATTTCTTTGCCCGTAAACTCTTTCATCGTCTCCGGCCAAAGAGGGGCAGCTGTTGACATCCAATTTTGTCCCCCCCTGCTTCCAAATAATTTCGTTAAGCTTCTAATATTATTAATAATATAAAATAGGATTTTATTATTTTAAACACAAATTGACTTATTTGTTACTATTATTAAAACTATTATTACTATAGTTTTTTTTATTTGTATAATTACCATTGTTATCATAATAATAACAATAATTATTATTATTATTATTAACATTATGACTATTATTACTACTACTACTTTTCTTATTTATATTGTTATTATTATCACTATCATCATCGTTATCATTATTATAATTCTTATAGTTATTTTTTACAAAAAAAATATTTCTTTCATCCTACATTATATAAAAGTTTACTATAATAATATTATGATATTTCGTGTAATAGTTATTTTGTAATGATTCATAATTATTATATTAAGTTACCACAAATTATAATCTTGCTAGGGCTTTTTATTTTTATTTTTTTTAAAAAAATAGTTAATTAAGTTATGAGAATATTATTTTATTTAGAAGCTAAAAGGAATAGTAGGAAGAAAAGAATATTAAGACCATTTGGACCAAAATTCATTCATAAGAGCCATTTAGCATACAAATCCTCTCATGGTCCATTATATCTTGGAAATTTTTCCCGGATTTCAATAGTCCATATCGAATACATGTGTCAAAAAAATAATTTTGATTTCTTTTCAGATTTTTCACATTTCACTTTTTAGACTTTCTTTTTCCTTTTTACCTAACTTTTCTCTCTCTTTCCTAGAAACCTAAAAGGTATTCCACCATTTTTAGTAACGCTGCTGACTACTACCAGTAGAGACCACGCCAATTTCTATCACCGCTCGAAACGAGGAACGACTATTTTACTGTTCAAAATTCAAAGTTCCACCCGTGACCTTTCTTTCTTTTTTTTTCTCTCTTTTGAATTTTTTCAAAATAAGAACCCAAGCCCTAATTTTCTTCTATAAATACTTGCAATAGGGAACTATTTGAGGAGCAAGGAGGCTGGCGGCTTCTCCTCTCTGAAAGGAATTCACTATTTTTAGTTGTATTCCAAAGAGAAGCTTTAACTTCAGCACCTATATTGTTGTTATTTGCTATAGTAGAAATCTGGTTATTAATATTTGTTTCAGTCTAGTCCTCTTTGTTTGAGAGGGAGGAGTAAATTGAGATCGAAGTTCGATAGCGCATCTAAGACCAGTAAATCGAGATCGAAGTTCGATAGCGCATCTAAGACCCGCCTCAGTTCGCTGCCCAGCAAAGGGTTCGTATCTTCTCCTATCACCCTCCTTTTGATTCAGATTTTTTCTATGCTTGGTGCGTATTTATTGCAAGGATTGTTAGCTTCTATCAAGATTTTTATATTTGGTGTTATAAAAATGGCTCTAATACATGTTTGTTAAGAGAATGATCTATGACTAAAGTTATTAGCAGTATCCTGTAAGTAGATTATATTCTTGTGTGTATTGTTAAAAGCATGCTTGATAGACATTTGATGAAATGCTCACATGAAAATACTTATTTCCTTTTCCATATTTCTCTCTTAGATGCAACAATTTTAAGAAGGATTTTACCATGAACTAGTTGCCCTGCAACGACTTTATTTGCCATTGTGATTCAAGACCTTTTCCTCTTGAATATCGTGCTTAAAATTTCAAAAACATTTGTTTAAGAATAGATTTATTCAAATGCACACTGTTAAGTGAAGACTTGATTTACTTTAGTATTAGCTGTCCAAATTCTTTCTTTAAGAAAGATAGGTATAGAACTTTTGTGCCTACTTTTTTGTGCTGGTTAGTATTTGGATTTACAAATGTCAATGACTTTGTTAAGATACCATTTATGTCTTGATGAAATATGTCCATGTTGTTGGGTGATTATCACTGGAAGTTTATATTTGAGTTATTTGAGAAGTTTTTTTTTGCAACTAGATAGCTGGAAATATTTATCTTTCATATAGTTGTATGTTTAAGTGATGACAAGAAGCATGGCTGGAATTTCATTAAATAATTCGACATCAGAACGTCTTTGCATATTTTAATCTTGATATATTGTTAAGAATCAAGTTCCACTCTCTAATCATTCTTATCCTTGCACGGGTTGATTACACTCTTACGATATTTTGCTAATTCTTATTTTTCTTTCTTTACATGAACACTTGGAGCAAAAATGGAGTTTCCATCGAGACTCAATGCTACCACTACCACATGGAGTCATTGCATACCATCTTTTTTTAGAGCACCGGATAGCAAGAAAAACAAGCAAAACGCTTGGGGATGCCTATGGTGTCTTTCATTTCTTTTCTTCATCATTCACGCTATTTGAAATTTACTTGTGTGATTTAAGTTTATCTCCAATTTCTAGGATCATATGTTAAAGTTCATGTTAGCATAGATGTTCACTTTTACTGTCAACTTGGTACTATCTTAATCATACAAATGTAGCCTTTAGATATGGAAAATTAGAAATATTTTTTTTCCCCTTAAAGTGACCCTTCTAAAAACTTTCCGGTCAAAACATTTCTAATGGCGATAATAAACACAAGATATTTAGTTCTAGCTAAATCTTATCTTTAAAGAACCCATGTTAAAACTATATTTCTTTCCTTTAACAATTTTCTAACATGGTAAAATTTTCTTTCAAAAGCATTCTGTTTTAGAAATATATTAAAATGATTGGTTTCATAAAATCAAAACTAGTTTTTCCCCCATTATATCCTTAAACGGTTCAAACATTTCACTTAACGTTTAAGTAGCTAAATCTTATTTTATTTGTGGCATTTACACAAATTGTCGATTATATTTTACATCAATTTCTAAGAGCCTTTTTTTTAAAAATCAACAATTTGAATTTAAGTTCAAATCTATTAATGGCCAGTTTAATTTTGCCAACATATAATATAGAGAAACTTAATAAAAAAAAATCTGCAATATTTGGCCATAAGAAACTGTTCTCTTTTACAAAGTTCAAGTTCAATTCATTTTTGAAATGGACTTGTCACGACCCCGAATCCGGTCGTGATGGCGCCCAGCACATTGCTAAGCCAGCCCGACCAATCAATATTATCAACGGAGCTAGAAGCTCTCTTTAACCCATTAAGCATATTAATTCATGAAGCAACAATGATACATATAACGAAAACGGGGAACCGAGTCCCATAATACATCAACTCCCATAGACCAAGGGTCAAGAGTCACGAGCCTCTACTGAACCTGAGTGTATAAAGGTTTACAAGATACCAAGTGCGGAAAGAAATATCAATACATAATCAAAAGACAGTAAGAAGGAATATCGGGTCCCGCGGACTCTGCAGCTACCTCGAATATCCACAAATGTCGCCTCGTACAGCTACTGGATCACTGCTGAGAGGTACCTGGATCTGCACACAAGGTGCAGGGAGTAAAATGAGTACTGCCAGACTCAGTGGTAATAAACAAGGGTAAGACAGCGCAGATAAGAAATCCGTAATAAAGCACTATGTAAAGCTGTAGTCAAATACCCTGTCACAGAATCAATATCAACTGTACCTATACCATCAAGTACCAGCAAAACAGTATAACCACTAGCAGATGTAGCTAAAATTCAATGCAATGCATGATATGACCACTACGGCGCGTAGCCCGATCCAATTTGGGTACCCGTGCTCACTGTGGGGGTTCAGACTCCGGAGGGGCTCCTACAACCCAAGCACAATATCACTGCGGCGTGCAGTCCGATCCAACATATATACTGCTGCGGCGCGCAGCCCGATCCACTACTAGTCAGCTAATATGCAATCACAGCCTCGCAGGCTCAAAAGTAGTTTTCGAAAACTCTTTTATCATTTTTCACTTGAAAACAGTAATATCAAGTTCCAGAGATTGGAATTAGCATAATAACATAAATAGCTGCGGACTAGTAGTAAACTAGCATGTCTATATGATAAGACAATGATAACGATCCTCGCGGGATCCAATAACTGGCTCATGGCCCACAAGTATACTCAACCGCCCAAGAAGGGGTTCCTCGGCTCAAGAGTGGCCATTATCACAATATATAATATGCAACCATCCGAGAAGGAGGTTCGACGGCTCAAGAATAGCCTAATATCATAATACAATATCAACAAGTCGGACTAAGTCATAGTCCCCAATCACAATCGACCCCGCACTCACAAGAGAGTACGTGTCTCGCCGCTATACAGCGTCACAAAGTGGTATACCGGGGTTTCGAACCCGCCGGTCATCACCCACATCTATTACTCACCTCAATACGGCGCGACGACTACTCCGCAATGCCCTTGCCACGAGAATCAAGCTCCGTACGCGTAGAATCTGATCAAATACAGTAGAAATACAACAAATTAGGCCAATGGGACGACATCCAATCAATATAACTCAATTCACATCAAAATTCCCAAAGTTGTCAAACCCCGACTTTCGGTACGCTTGTCGAAAAATTACAAAAGTTACATATTCGGAATCCTCATCTCGATACGAGTCTAGGCATATAAAATTTACCAAAATCGGACTCCATTTGCCCACTCAAATCGGTATTTTTCTTCAATTTAGGCCTAGGGCTCAAACCCACCTTTAATCTTTCATTTACAGGGTTTTGACCAAGGATTTCATGTTAAAATGATGTAATTAAGCCACAAAACTTACCTCCAACGAAACCCCGATGATTTCCCAGCAATCTCCCGTCAATTTCTTCTCTTGGAACTCAAGAATGGGGGTTTTGGGTATTAAACCCGCGACTGGTTCTGTTCTGAACTTAACTTCACTGCCAGCCTATTTTCTTCATCGCGTTCGCGACGCCTCTCACGCGTCCGCGAAGCTCTGCCCAAAATACCCTTCGCGAACGCGACATGCCATACGCGTTCGCGATGCACATTTTTATCAGCCATCCGGAGATCCTTCTACGCGAACGCGGCCACGACCCACGCGAACGCGATGCCTAATGACTTCCCTCTACGCGAACGCGTCCATCGCCCACGCGTTCGCGATGCTTCACGTCCTTGCCAATACGCGAACGCGATACCCCCCTCGCGAACGCGATGCCTGCTGAACTTGGCCTACGCGAACGCGGGCCGTGCCCTTGCGAACGCGAAGGCTAAATCACTGCCCAGTGATCTACAATTTACAGCAGATCATTTCTTGCTTCCAAATGCCGGATGATGGTCCGGATTCACCCCGAGGCCCCCGGACCCCAACGAAAACCACCAACATACCCCAAAACACGATACGAACTTGTTCCAATCATAAAAACACCATCCTAAACATCAAAATCACCAATTACACACGGATTCAAGCCTAAATTTCTTAAAACTTTCCGAATTACACATTCGATCAAAAACCCGACCAAACTACGTCCGAATGACCTGAAATTTTGCGGACATATCCAAAATCACATAACGAAGCTACAGGAATTGTCGGAATTCCATTCCGACCCCCGGATCAAAATCTCACCTACCGTTCGGATTTCGCTAAAATTCAACCTTCGCCAATTCAAGCCTAAAACTACACCGGGCCTCCAAATTCAATTCCGATCGCTCCCCTAAGTCACAAATCACCTCCCGGAACTAACCGAATCATCAGAATCCGATTCCGAGCTCTCTAACCAAATAGTCAACTCCGGGTTGACTTTCCTTATTCAAGTTTCCTTCACAAAGGCTATATGCCTCATTTTCAATCCAATTCACTCCTAACTCACCCGATAGACTTTAACACCGATATAAAAGCATAAAACATACAATTTCAACATAACGGGGTGGTAATTCCCGTGACGACGGGCCGGGTCGTCACATTCTCCCCTCTTAAGCAAACGCTCGTCCTCGAGCGGGTCAAGAAACATACCTGAAGTCTCAAACAAGTGAGGATATCTGCTCCGCATCTCCCGCTCGATCTCCCAAGTGGCCTCCTCCACGGGTCGACCTCTCCACCGAACCTTAACTGATGCAATCTCCTTAGACCTCAATTTTCTCACCTGCCGTCCCAAAATGGCAATAGGCTCCACATCATAGGATAGATCACCATCAAGCCGAATGGTGCTGAAATCTAATACATGAGACGGATCTCCAATGTACTTCCGGAGCATAGACACATGGAATACTGGATGAACGCCGGATAAGCTGGGCGGCAAGGCCAACTCATATGCCACCTCTCCAACTCTCCTAAGTATCTCAAAAGGACCAATGTACCCGGGACTCAACTTTCCTTTCTTCCCAAACCTCATGACACCCTTCATAGGTGAAATCTTCAACAATACTCTGTCACCAACCATGAAAGACAACTCTCGAACTCTACGGTCCGCATAACTCTTCTGGACGAGACTGTGCTGTACGAAGCCTCTCCTGGATCAACTTTGCTCTATCCAGAGCATCTTGGACTAACTCAGTCCCTATCAATCTAACCTCACCAGGCTCAAACCATCCCACGGGGGATCTACACCGTCTGCCATACAATGCCTCATACGGGGCCATCTGAATACTCGACTGATAACCGTTGTTGTAGGCAAACTCAGCAAGTGGTAGGAACTCATCCCACGAACCACCAAAATCAATCACACAAGCTCGCAACATATCCTCCAAGATCTGAATAGTACGCTCAGACTGCCCATCTGTCTGGGGGTGAAATGCTGTACTCAACTCAACCCGTGTACCCATCTCTCGCTGAAATGCTCTCCAAAACTGAGAAGTGAACCTGAGTACCCCTGTCGGATATGATAGACACTGGAACTCCATGCAACCGAACAATCTCTCGAATAAAGATCGCCGCCAACCGCTCCGATGAGTAGGTAGTACTAACTGGAATGAAGTGAGCTGACTTGGTCAGTCTATCCACAATCACCCATACAGAATCAAACTTCCTCGCTATCTGAGGGAGTCCACTAACAAAGTACATATTGATCCTCTCCCATTTCCACTCGAGAATATCAATATGCTGAAATACGCCACCGGGCCTCTGACGCTCATACTTGACCTGCTGACAGTTGAGGCACCGTGCTACATGACTCACAATATCCTTCTTCATCCTTCTCCACTAGTAATGCTGTCTCAAATCTTGATACATCTTCGCGGCTCCTGGATGGATAGAATACCGCGAGCTATGGGCCTCTTCCAGAATCAACTCACGAAGGCCATCAACATTGGGCACACATATCCGGCCCCGCATCCTCAATACGCCGTCACTATCAATGGTGACATCTCTAGCATCATCATGCTGAACTCTGTCCCTAAGGACAGCCAAATGTGGATCATCATACCGGCGCTCACGAATACGATCATATAGAGATGACCGAGATACAACACAAGCCAATACCCTGCTGGGCTCCGAAATATCTAACCTCACTAGCCGATTGGCTAGCACCCGAACATCATAAGCAAATGGCCTCTCCTCAGCTGGAATATATGCCAAGCTCCCCATACTAACCGCCTTCCGGCTTAAAGCATCGGCCACCACATTGGCCTTCCCCGGATGATATAATATAGTAATGTCATAATCCTTCAGAACTCAAGCCATCTCCGCTGTCTCAAATTAAGGTCTTTCTGTTTGAACAAGTGCTGGAGACTACGATGGTCGGTATACACCTCACAAGACACACCGTACAAATAGTGCCTCCAAATCTTCAAGGCATGAACAATGGCGACTAGCTCCAAATCATGAACAGGATAGTTCTTCTCATGTGGCTTCAACTGCCGAGAAGCATAAGCAATTACCTTTCCTTCCTGCATCAACACACAACCTATCCCCACTCTCGAGGCATCACAATAAACGGTATATGAACCCGAAGTTGATGGCAATACTAACACTGGAGCTGTGGTCAAAGCTGTCTTGAGCTTCTGAAAGCTCTCCTCGCACTCATCCGACCACACGAATGGTGCACCCTTCCGGGTCAATTTAGTCAATGAAGAAGCAATGGATGAAAATCCCTGAACAAACCGGCGATAATATCCCGCCAAACCAAGAAAACTCCCGATCTCTGTAGCTGAGGTCGGTCTAGGCCAACTCTGCACCGCCTCTATCTTTTTCTGATCAACCTGAATACCATCACGAGACACCACATGTCCCAGAAATGCTACGGACTCGAGCCAAAACTCGCACTTGGAGAATTTAGCATATAGCTTCTCCTCCCTCAATCTCTGCAACACAATACTCAAATGCTGAGCATGCTCCTCTTGACTACGGGAGTAGACTAGAATGTCATCAATGAACACAATCACAAATGAATCCAAATTGGGCCTGAACACACTGTTCATCAGATGCATAAATGCTGCCGGGGCGTTGGTCAGCCCAAACGACATCACAAGAAACTCATAATGACCATATCGGGTCCCGAATGCAGTCTTCATAATATCCGAGTCCCTGATCTTCAGCTGATGATAGCCTGAACGAAGATCGATCTTAGAAAACACCCTCGCACCCTGTAACTGATCAAACAAATCATCTATGCGCGGTAGAGGGTACTTGTTCTTCATTGTCACTTTGTTCAATTGTCTATAATCAATACACATTCGCATGGAACCATCTTTCTTTTTAACAAATAATACCGGCGCACCCCACGGAGACACACTAGGGCGGATGAAACCCTTATCCAGGAAGCTCTTGAAGCTGCTCTTTCAGTTCTTTCAACTCAGCTGGTGCCATCCGATAAGGAGGAACGGATATAGGCTGAGTGCCCGGCACCAAGTCAATGCCAAAGTCAATATCCCTGTCCGACGGCATGCCCGGCAGGTCTGAGGGGAATACATCTGGAAAGTCCCTCACAACAGGTACAGAATCAATGCTAGGAGACTCAGCTCCCACATCTCTCACAAAAGCTAAGTACGATAAACACCCCTTTTCAACCATCTTCTGAGCTTTTAAGAACGAAATAACATGGCTAGGGACGAAATCGGTCGAACCCCGCCACTCGATCTGAGAAATACCAGGAATGGCCAACGTAACTGTCTTAGCATGACAGTCCAATATAGCATGGTACGGAGACAACCAGTCCATACCCAATATGACATCAAAGTCCACCATACCCAATAATAACAAATCTACCTGGGTCTCCAGACCCCCAATAGATATAACACAGGATCTATAGACATGACCCACAACAATCGTATCACCCACGGGGGTGGATACATGAACAGGTAAATCAAGACTACCACGAGTCGCACCCAAGTGATGTGCAAAATAAGAGGACACGTAAGAATATGTGGACCCCGGATCAAATAGAACGAGGCATCTCTGTGACGGACAGAAATGATACCCGTAATCACATCATCGGAGGCAACCGCATCACGCCCGTCACGAAGTGCATAGAACCGTGCCTCGGCCTCCACCGGATCTCTCCTCGCCCCCGGGGCGACCACGAGAAGACCGACCTCCACCTCTACTAGACCGAGATGGTGCTGAAGAGGAGGGCCGATCCCTCTGCTGAGTCCTGTCCCTACGGAGTCGAGGGCACCGTCTCCTCATGTGGCCAAACTCACCACACTCGTAACAGGCACCCGGTGCCGGAGAAGGGGACCGGAGGGAACCCCTCGCCGCGAGAAGAACCCCTGGGCTGATGAAGTAGGTGCCGCACCCCGGGCTGGAAGAGCACTAAGTGATGACCGACCCTGCTGAAACCCCCGTCGGCCACGACCATGCGAACCTCCGCTCCGCTCCGGGCGGCCCGAACGAGAAGGTCTAGATGAGCGACCTCTCCCTCCGCCGGGAATGCCCTCTAGATGGAGCACCACCGAAACCGCCAGTGAATCACGAGGCCTCTTGGCCTCCCCGCTCTCTCTCTCTCGGCGACGATCCGCCTCAATGGAGCGTGCCATATCAACAACCTCGCTCAAATGATGATGACAAAACTCTCTCTCCGGTCATAAGAATACGGATAGAGTAGTTGAGGCCATCAATAAACCTCCCGATCCTCTCCCTATCATTAGGGATCATCCATGTGGCATGCCTAGCCAACTGTGTGAATCCGAGCTCATACTGGGTCACAGACATGTCGCCCTGAACCAACCACTCGAACTGGCGATGTAGCTCCTCGCGACGAGACTGAGGTACATATTTCTCTAGAAAGAGAGTAGAGAATTGCTGCCATGTGAGAGGTGCTTCTCCTGCAGGCCTACGCCTCTCAAACTCTTCCCACCAATCAAATACGGGACCAATGAACTGAAAGGTAGTAAATGAAACTCCGCCGGACTCAAGAATACCAGCCGTCCGCAACATCCTCTGGACACTTGTCCAAGAAACCCCGGGCATCCTCGCCCTCAACGCCACCGAAATGAGGTGGTCGAAGTCTACCAAATCTCTCGAGACGACGCCGCTCGTCATCGGGCATAACCTCAACCATATGCTCGGAGCTGGAACTGGTGCGGCTGGAGGAATAACCGGTGCAACCACCCGAGCGGGGACCGCCTCGGCGTCCGAAGTCCCCGAACAACCGGGTCGGGTGTGCGAGCCGCAGGGGTCCGCCGACCACCCCCTGACCTGAGATGTCGCTACGGTAGCGGTAGCCGAAACTACCCGAGCCAAACCGGAACACACCGATAATATCCGAGCAAGAGTCTCCCGAAGACCGGGAATAGCAATAGATACAGTCCGGCCCCTGAACTGGGGCCGCCGGAGCATCAACCACTGGGGTCGCTCCCGAATCGGTACAACAGGCGGGTCAGCTGGTACCGCCTCAGCCGCCCTACCTCTACCTCTAGCACGACCGCGCCCACGGCCTCTAACGGGTGGCAATGGAGGTCGTCCACCTCGTCCCGATGCTCGCGTTCTCGCCATCTGCGAGAGAATAGAATATAGAAATTCAGTTCTCAGAACAACAAGATCGCACGACAGAGTTCAAGAAAAGTGAAGTTTTCCTAAAGGTTCGCAGCCTCCCGAGGATAAGTACAGGGCGTCCCCGTACCGATCCACAAGACTCTACTAATCGGCTCAAGACTCATGAGGCCTAGTAAACCTAGGCTCTGATACCAACTTGTCACGACCCCGAATCCGGTCGTGATGGCGCCCAGCACATTGCTAAGCCAGCCCGACCAATCAATATTATCAACGGAGCTAGAATCTCTCTTTAACCCATTAAGCATATTAATTCATGAAGCAACAATGATACATATAACGAAAACGGGGAACCGAGTCCCATAATACATCAACTCCCATAGACCAAGGGTCAAGAGTCATGAGCCTCTACTGAACATGAGTGTATAAAGGTTTACAAGATACCAAGTGCGAAAAGAAATGTCAATACAAAATCAAAAGACAGTAGGAAGGAATATCGGGTCCTGCGGACTCTGCAGCTACCTCGAATATCCACAAACGTCGCCTCGCACAGCTACTGGATCACTGCTGAGAGGTACCTGGATCTGCACACAAGGTGCAGGGAGTAAAATGAGTACTGCCAGACTTAGTGGTAATAAACAAGGGTAAGACAGCGTAGATAAGAAATCCGCAATAAAGCACTATGTAAAGCTGTAGTCAAATACCCCGTCACAGAATCAATATCAACTGTACCTGTACCATCAAGTACCAGCAAAACAGTATAACAGCTAGCAGATATAGCTAAATGCAATGCAATGCATGATATGACCGCTACGGCGCGTAGCCCGATCCAATTTGGGTACCCGTGCTCACTGTGGGGGTTCAGACTCCGGAGGGGCTCCTACAGCCCAAGCACAATATCACTGCGGCGTGCAGTCCGATCCAACATATATACTGCTGCGGCGCGCAGCCCGATCCACTACTAGTCAGCTAATATGCAATCACAGCCTCGCAAGCTCAAAAGTAGTTTGAAACATCTTTTATCATTTTTCGGTTGAAAACAGAAATATCAAGTTCCAGAGATTTGAAAATATCATGATAACAGAAATAGCTGCGGACTAGTAGTAAACTAGCATGTCTATATGATAAGACAATGATAACGATCCTCACAGGATCCAATAACTGGCTCATGGCCCACAAGTATACTCAACCGCCCAAGAAGGGGGTTCGTCGGCTCAAGAGTGGCCATTATCACAATATATAATATGCAACCATCCGAGAAGGAGGTTTGACGGCTCAAGAATAGCCTAATATCATAATACAAGTATCAACAAGTCGGACTAAGTCATAGTCCCCAATCACAATCGACCCCGCACTCACAAGAGAGTACGTGTCTCGCCGCTATACAACGTCACAAAGTGGTATACCGGGGTTTCGAACCCGCCGGTCATCACCCACATCTATTACTCACCTCAATACCGCGCGACGACTACTCCGCAATGTCCTTGACACGAGAATCGAGCTCCACACGCGTAGAATCTGATCAAATACAGTAGAAATACAACAAATTAGGCCAATGGGACGACACCCAATCAATATAACTCAATTTACATCAAAATTCCCAAAGTTGTCAAAACCCGACTTTCGGTACGCTTGTCGAAAAATTACAAAAGTTACATATTCGGAATCCTCATCTCGATACGAGTCTAGGCATATAAAACTTACCAAAATCGGACTCCATTTGCCCACTCAAATCGGTATTTTTCTTCAATTTAGGCCTAGGGCTCAAACCCACCTTTAATCTTTCATTTAAAGGGATTTAACCAAGGATTTCATGTTAAAATGATGTAATTAAGCCACAAAACTTACCTCCAACGAAACCCCGATGATTTCCCAGCAATCTCCCGTCAATTTCTTCTCTTGGAACTCAAAAATGGGGGTTTTGGGTATTAAACCCGCGATTGGTTCTGTTCTGAACTTAACTTCACTGCCAGCCTATTTTCTTCATCGCGTTCGCGACGCCTCTCACGCGTCCGCGAAGCTCTGCCCAAAATACCCTTCGCGAACGTGACATGCCATACGCGTTCGCGATGCACATTTTTATCAGCCATCCGGAGATCCTTCTACGCGAACGCGGCCACGACCCATGCGAACGCGATGCCTAATGACTTCCCTCTACGCGAACGCGTCCATCGCCCACGCGTTCGCGATGCTTCACGTCCTTGCCAATACGCGAACGCGATACCCCCTTCGCGAACGCGATGCCTGCTGAACTTGGCCTACGCGAACGCGGGCCGTGCCCTCGCGAACGCGAAGGCCAAATCACTGCCCAGTGATCTGCAGATTACAGCAGGTCTTTTCTTGCTTCCAAATGCCGGATGATGGTCCGGATTCACCCCGAGGCCCCCGGGACCCCAACGAAAACCACCAACAAACCCCAAAACACGATACGAACTTGTTCCAATCATAAAAACACCATCCTAAACATCAAAATCACCAATTACACACGGATTCAAGCCTAAATTTCTTAAATCTTTCCGAATTACACATTCGATCAAAAACCCGACCAAACTACGTCCGAATGACCTGAAATTTTGCGGACATATTTAAAATCACATAAAGAAGCTACAGAAATTCTCGGAATTCCATTCCGACCCCCGGATCAAAATCTCACCTACCGTTCGGATTTCGCTAAAATTCAACCTTCGCCAATTCAAGCCTAAAACTACACCGGGCCTCCAAATTCAATTCCGATCGCTCCCCTAAGTCACAAATCACCTCCCGGAACTAACCGAATCGTCAAAATCTGATTCCGAGCCCTCTAACTAAATAGTCAACTCCGGGTTGACTTTCCTTATTCAAGTTTCCTTCACAAAGGCTATATGCCTCATTTTCAATCCAATTCACTCCTAACTCACCCGATAGACTTTAACATTGATATAAAAGCATAAAACATACAATTTCAACATAACGGGGTGGTAATTCCCGTGACGACGGGCCGGGTCGTCACACCTTTGGAGCGTTCTTCTGGGCATATGTCCAACTACAGGTTATACTTACCTCGTAATATTTTAGTATATGGGATATATTATCACGTGTTATTTTCCAATTATGTATAAGAAATATCAAATTTTGCAATTATATCGTCACTTTAGATTGATGTAACGACCCGACCGGTCGTTTTAGAAAATTACGCCCCAATCCCCAATTTAACTGTTTCCCTAAGTTCATTTCTACTATTGTGGTTTGCCGAGAGAGTTGGTTTTGAAATTTGGAGCATTTTGGGACACTTAGTCCCTAAATGAGAGCTTTAAAGCTAGAAAACGGTCCGTAGCCGGAACAGTGTTAAGACGATCTCGGAACGGAAATTCGATGGTTCCATTAGCTCCGTTGGGTGATTTCGGGGTTAGGAGCGCATTTGGAATGTATTTTGGAGGTCCGTAGCTCAATTAGGCTTGAAATGCCGAAGGTTGAAATTTTGGCGAATCCGAACGATAGGTGAGATTTTGATCCGGGGTCGGAATGGAATTCCGACAATTTTTGTAGCTTCGTTATGTGATTTTGGATATGTCCGCAAATGTTCAGGTCATTCGGACGTCGTTTGGTTGGGTTTTAGATCGGATGTGCAATTCGGAAAGTTTTAAGGAATTTAGGCTTGAATTCGATGTAAATTATGGGTTTTGATGTTGTTAGACGTGTTTTTATGATTGGAATAAGTTCGTATCGTGTTTTGGAGTATGTTGGTGGTTTTCGTTGGGGTCCCGGAAGCCTCGGGATGAATTCGGACCATCAAGCGGCATTTGGAACTTGGAAATTTTTGCAGAAAATGCAGCAGCAGTGCAGCAGACGTTAAGCCTACGCGTTCGTGTGGCAATGGCCGCGTTCGCGTAGGCATGGTAGGGCAAAGCATCGCGTTCGCGTCCCTTGAGTCGCGATCACGTAGAAGGGAAAGAGAAAGCACCGCGTTCGCGTCCCAGGTGTCGCGTACACGTAGAAGAAAAACGGGCGATTGGAAGGTTGTTCTTCGCGAACGCGTGGGAGTCGTCGCGTTCGCGTTGAGGAAGGGAAATTGTGCTTCGCGGACGCGTATGGAGCGTCGCGTTCGCGTAGAAGAAGTTGAGTTGTTCATCGCGAACGCGTGAACAGTAACGCGAACGCGATGAGCAAAGGGGTCTGGCAGTGAGCTTAAGTTCAGAACATAACACCCGCGACCCCCATACACAAAAATGCCATTTTTGAGCTCCAAGAGAGGATTTTGAAGGGGAAACGCTGGGGTATCATCGGGAAATCATCGGGGGTAAGTTTCTTGACCTTAATTCGTTGGTTTATCATGAAATCCGTGATTATTTCACTGAAAATGGGGGATTAAAGGTGGGTTTGAGCCCTAGGCCTAAATGTTAGAAAATATCTGATTTGAGTGGTCAAATGGAGTCCGATTTTGGTAAAATTTATATGCCTAGACTCGTATTGAGATAAGGAGAAAATATAATTTTCGTGATTTTTCGATAAGTCTACCGAAAGTCGGGTTTTGGCAACTTGTGGATTTTGGTGCATTTTGAGTTATTTTGATTGGGTAATGCCCAATTGGCCTATTTTGATGTGATTCTATTGATTTTTATCGGATACTACACTTGTGGAGGCCGACATTCGTGGCAAGAGGGTTATTGCTTAGCGGTTTTGTACCGGAATTGAGGTAAGTGGCTTGTCTAACTTCGTGTGGGGGACTTTCACCCCTAGGATATTATTGTGATACTTTAAATGCCTTGTACGCGAGGTGACGGGCATGTACATGCGCTGGTTGTTGAACACATACTTTACTCAAAATGTTCAATGAGTGATATTCCTGTTTTTAGTTGTTAAATTCGATATTCCTACCCGGTAGTAGTTAGAAAAGCATGATTAGATAGAATCTAACTGTCTAGTTGCTTAATTGACTTACTTGAGTTTTCTTGGTAATCGCTGGCGCTGTTCATCGGCGAAGTTATCGTTAAGCATATTATACTTCTCTCTCTGTATTCCTTTACTTGTTGTGGTTATGGATTACGGGTTCGATTCCCAAGATCCTGAGATTATTGAAATATGGACTACGGGTTCGATTCCCGAGATCCTGAGATTATTGAAATATGGACTACGGGTTCGATTCCCGAGATCCCGAGATTATTGAAATATGGACTACGGGTTCGATTCCCGAGATCCTGAGATTATTGAAATGTGGACTACGGGTTCAATTCCCGAGATCCTGAGATTATTGAAATGTGGACTACGGGTTCGATTCCCGAGATCCTGACTTATTGGTAGGGACCGCGGGTTCGATTCCCGGAGATCCTGAGTTATTGAGATATTATTGAGACATGGGCTGCGGGTTCGATTCCCGGAGACCCAGAGGTACTGAGAATGGGATTGTGGGTTCAATTCCCACAGGTCCTGGATTTGTTTTATTGAGTTGGTTATTTGTTGTTAGCTTAATTGTAGACAGTTGCAATAATCATCTTATTGTTGTTATTTCGGAAATTATTATCATTTAAACTGTTTATTTTTGTTATCATCATTATATTATTGTTTCTCAGTAGGGCCCTGACCTTCCTCGTCACTACTCCATCGAGGTTAGGCTTGGCACTTACCGAGTACCGCCGTGGTGTACTCATGCTACTCTTCTGCACACTTTTGTTGTGCAGATCCAGGTACATCAGAGCAGGCTCGTGCTAGGTGATTTCCGCAGCTTTTCCGGAGACCTCGAGGTATGATCTGCTACGTCCGCAGATCCGGAGGCTTTCCTTCTATTCTAGTAGTACTAGTTGACATTTTTCTTCATTTCGTTGTTAGATACTCTTTACACATAGAGCCACAGTTGTATTTCTCTTTTAGTCCGTGTTACCGTGGGGTTCCGGATCTTGGTAGTGTTTTATTCATTGTGTGACGGATGTATGTGCCAAGCGGCACGGATTACATATCTTTTATGCTATTTTTCCGCTGTTTCTTATTTAAGTGTTTATAACTTATATATTCCGCAACGTATTAGGCTTACCTAGTCGTGGGGACTGGGTGCCATCACGACATGTTCACAATTGGTGAACTAGGGTCGTGACAAGTTGGTATCAGAGCTCTAGGTTCATAGGAGTCACGGGACACAGACCGGTTACTTAGAGTCTCGCTGATCGATACGGAGACGTCTGTATTTATCTACGAGGGGCTATGTAACTGTTTAGGAAACTCTTCATTTCTTTGGATTCCTTGTCGTGCGACATTTTTGGCATAAAAAATCTAAACTATTGATTTCTATTCTCTCACAGATGGTGAGGACACGAGCTACTCGCGACGATCAGGTACCCGCGCCTCCTGTTGCTGCCGTCAGAGGCTAGGGCCGAGGTAGAGGACGAGGACGCGCCCGAGGTGCAGCCACAACACCCGCACGCGCTGCCACTGAGGTACCACAGGTAGACAGGGTTGGAGCGCAGGCACCTGGTACACCGACTACAGCTGCTACTACTCCAGCACTACAGGAGACCCTGGCCCGGTTCATGAGTATGTATACCACTTTAGCTCAGGCAGGACTGCTTCCTCTCGTCGCAGCTACATCTCAGGCCGGGGGAGGGGCCCAGACTCCCGCAGCCGTTACACCGGAGCAGCGTGTGCCAGTGGGACAGGTTCCAGATGTTTTGGTTATGCCTCCTGCCGCCCCAGCACAACCAGGAGGTGGACCAGCTGCCTCCGAGGACGAGCAGCGTAGATTGGAGAGGTTCAAGAAATATGACCCTCTAGTGTTTAGTGGTTTGGCTTCAGATGATGCATTGGGTTTTCTAGAGGAGTGTCATCGTATTCTTCGTACTATGGGGATTGTGGAGACCAGCGGGGTTTCCTTCACTGCTTTTCAGTTTCGTGGGGCCGCTTATGATTGGTGGCGCACGTATGAGTTGGATAGTCCAGAGGAGTCTGTTTCATTGACTTGGACGCAGTTTTCAGATCTATTTTTGAGGGAGTTTGTTCCACAGAGCCTTAGGGATTCTTGGCGCCGGAGTTTGAGCGGTTGCGACAGGGCTCCATGTCAGTATCGGAGTATGCCATCAGTTTCACCCGTCTAGCCAGGCATGCACCGGCTTTGGTAGCCACGGTTCGGGAGAGAGTGCGGAGATTTATTGAGGGCCTTGTTCCGCCTATCCGATCCAACATGGCCAGAGAGCTTGAGACAGATATATCTTATCAGCAGGCAGTTAGCATTGCCAAGAGGATCGAGAGTATGCTCCCTAGAGAGCGGAGGGAGAGAGAGGCCAAGAGGTCTCGTGAGTCGGGCCATTTCTCCGGTGCCCGCACTTCATCAGCCGGTCGTTTTGGCAGGGGTTATTCCGGTCGACCAGTTCACTCGGCATTGCCCGCAGCCGGTAGTACTCCAGGTCTTCCAGCACCTCAGGAGCCTTATTATGCTCCCCCAGTTTCCAATGCACCTCCTGCGCGGGGTCCTTCCAGGGGTCAGACTAGTGGGGGTGAGGCCGGTCAGTCACAGCCACCGCGTCCTCCCAGAGGTTGTTTTGAGTGCGGGGATACTCACCACCTGGTTAGGGAGTGCCCCAAGCGCAGGAGAGGAGCCCCTCATCAGTCATCACAGCATCCGCGTGGTTCTCAGGGCCAGCAGGCTATCATTCCAGCCCCAGCTGCCACTCCACCTGCCCAGCCATCCAGGGGCGGGGGTCAAGGTTCCACAGGCCGCCCTCGAGAGGGGGGACAGGCCAGATTCTATGCTACTCCTAATCGCGCTGCGGCTGTTGCATCTGACTCTGTTATCACAGGTATTATTCTGGTTAGTCACAGGGAGGCATTGGTTCTATTCGACCATGGTTCCACTTTTTCATATGTGTCTTCTTACTTTGCTTCTCATCTGGGTGTGCCTCGGGATTCTTTGAGTGCCCCCATTTATGTTTCCACTCCAGTGGGTGATTCTTTGGCCGTGGACCGTGTATATCGGTCGTGTTTGGTTACCATTTGTGATTTTGAGACCAGAGCGGATCTATTGTTGCTCGGGATGGTCGATTTTGATATTATTCTGGGCATGGACTGGTTGTCGCCCCATTATGCTATTCTTGATTGTCACGCCAAGACCGTGACGCTGGCTATGCTAGGCATTCCACGTATTGAGTGGAGTGGTACTCTAGATCACACCCCTAGCCGTGTTATTTCTTTTCTCAGAGCTCAGCGTATGGTTGAGAAGGGGTGTGCTGCTTATCTAGCCTATGTGCGGGACGTCAGTGTTGACACTCCCTCTATTGATTCTGTTCATGTGGTACGTGACTTTGCTGATGTATTTCCAGCTGATCTTCCGGGCATGCCGCCCGACAAAGATATTGACTTTGCTATTGACTTGTTGCCGGGCACTCAGCCCATTTCTATTCCACCGTACCGTATGGCTCCTCCCGAGTTGTAGGAGTTGAAGGATCAGTTACAGGAGTTATTGGGCAAGGGTTTTATTCGACCCAGTGTTTCGCCTTGGGGTTCTCCTGTGTTGTTTGTGAAGAAAAAGGACGGTTCTATGCGTATGTGTATTGACTATCGTCAGCTGAACAAGGTTACAGTGAAGAACCGGTATCCTTTGCCCCGCATTGATGATTTATTTGACTAGCTACAGGGCGCACATGTGTTTTCTAAGATTGATTTGCGCTCTGGGTATCATCAGCTGAAGATTCGGGAGCCAGATATCCCGAAGACTGCCTTCAGGACTCGGTATGGTCACTATGAGTTCCTCGTGATGTCTTTTGGGCTGACTAATGCCCCGGCAGCCTTTATGCATTTGATGCACAGTGTGTTCAGGCCTTATCTGGACTCGTTCGTGATTGTTTTCATTGATGATATTCTAGTATATTCCCGGAGTCGGGAAGAGCACGAGCAGCATTTGAGGATAGTGCTTCAGATTCTGAGGGAGAAGCAGCTTTATGCCAAGTTCTCTTAATGTGAATTCTGGTTGAGTTCAGTGGCATTTTTGGGCCACGTGGTGTCAAATGATGGTATTCGAGTAGATCCGAGGAAGGTGGAGGCCGTGCAGAGTTGGCCCAGACCCTCCTCCGCTACTGAGATTCGCAGCTTCCTTGGTTTGGCGAGCTATTACCGTCGTTTCGTAGAGTAGTTCTCTTCGATTGCAGCACCTATGACTAGATTGACCCAAAAGGGTGCCCCTTTTCGGTGGACAGACGAGTGTGAGGCGAGCTTTCAGAAGCTCAAGACAGCTTTGACTTCGGCCCCTATATTGATGTTGCCTACAGGTTCGGGGTCCTATACCGTATATTGTGATGCCTCACGAGTTGGACTCGGTGCGGTATTGATGCAGGACGGTAGGGTGATTGCCTACGCGTCGAGACAGCTGAAGGTGCATGAAAAGAATTACCCTGTTCATGATTTGGAGCTAGCTGCCATGGTTCACGCCTTAAAACTTTGGCGTCATTATTTATATGGGGTTCTTTGTGAGATCTACACTGATCACCGGAGCTTGCAGCACTTGCTTAAGCAGAAGGACCTGAATATGCGTCAGAGGAGATGGTTGGAACTACCGAAGGACTATGATATTACTATTCTCTATCATCCGGGCAAGGCTAATGTGGTTGCTGATGCCTTGAGTCGTCGGGCACAGAGTTTGGGGAGTTTAGCATATCTACCAGCTTCGGAGAGGCCTATGGCGATGGATGTTCAGGCTTTGGCCAGGCAGTTTGTTAGACTGGATCCTTCGGAGTCCAGCCGGGTTCTAGCCTGTGTGGTTTCTCGGTCTTCTCTATTTGATCGCATCAGGGAGCGTCAGTTCGACGACCCTCATTTGCTTGTCCTTCAGGATAGAGTTCGGCGTGGTGATGCTCGAGATGTTACCATTGGGGATGACGGAGTTATGAGGATGCAGGGGCGTATCTGTGTGCCCAATGTAGATGATCTTCGAGAGCTGATTCTAGCAGAGGCCCACAGCTCGCGGTATTCCATCCATCCGGGTGCCGCGAAGATGTATCAGGACTTGAAACAACATTACCGGTGGAGGCGGATGAAGAGGGATATAGTTGATTATGTTTCTAGATGCCTCAACTGCCGGCAGGTGAAGTATGAGCATCAGCGTCCTGGTGGATTGATGCAGCAGATTGAGATTCCCGAGTGGAAATGGGAGCGCATTACCATGGACTTTGTATCTGGGCTTCCACGGACTGTTAGGAAGTTTGATTCCATTTGGGTTATTGTGGATCGGCCGACCAAGTCCGCCCATTTCATACCGGTGAGCACTACTTATTCATCGGAACGACTGGCGGAGATCTACATCAGGGAGATAGTTCGGTTGCATGGTATTCCAGTTTCCATCATTTCAGACAGAGGCACTCAGTTTACTTCACGGTTCTGGAGAGCCGTGCAGTAGGAGTTAGGTACTCGGGTGGAGCCGAGCACGGCATTTCACCCCCAGATGAATGGACAATCTAACCGCACTATTCAGATTTTGGAGGATATGCTTTGTGCATGCGTGGTTGAGTTTGAAGGGTCATGGGATCACTTCTTGCCACTGGCGGAGTTTGCTTATAACAACAGCTACCAGTCTAGTATTCAGATGGCACCGTACGAGGCCCTATATGGTAGGAGGTGCAGGTCTCCCGTGGGTTGGTTTGAGCCGGGCGAGGCCGGGTTGCTAGGTACTGATATGGTTCAGGAGGCTATGGACAAGGTCAAGGTGATTCAGGACAGACTTCGTGCGGCCCGGTCTAGACAGAAGAGTTATGCGGACAAGAAGGTTCGCGATGTGGCTTTTATGGTGGGTGAGCGGGTTCTGCTTCGAGTCTCGCCCATGAAGGGCATTATGAGGTTTGGGAAGAAAGGAAAGCCGAGTCCTAGATTTATTGGCCCTTTTGAGATTTTGAGGCGTGTTGGGGAGGTTGCTTATGAGTTGGCCTTACCTCCCGGCCTAGCCGGAGTTCACCCCGTATTTCATGTCTCCATGCTCCGGAGACACCATGGTGACCCGTCGCATGTGTTGGATTTCACATCCGTTCAACTAGACAAGGATCTATCTTATGTTGAGGAGCCAGTAGCCATTCTAGACAGACAGGCCAGAAAGCTAAGGTCAAAGAATATCGCTTCGGTAAAGGTTCGGTGGCGGGGCCAGCCGGTCGAGGAGGCGACTTGGGAGACCGAGCAGGATATGCGCAGCCAGTACCCTCATCTTTTCACTACTCCAGGTATGTTTTCTATGCTCGTTCGAGGACGAATGAATCTTTAAGTGTGGGAAGATGTAACGACCCGACCGATCGTTTTAGAAAATTACGCCCCAATCCCCAATTTAACTGTTTCCCTAAGTTCATTTCTGCTATTGTGGTTTGCCGAGAGAGTCGGTTCTGAAATTTGGAGCATTTTGGGACACTTAGTCCCTAAATGAGAGCTTTAAAGCTAGAAAATGGTCCATAGCCGGAACAGTGTTAAGACGATCTCGGAACGGAAATCCGATGGTTCCATTAGCTCCGTTGGGTGATTTCGGGGTTAGAAGCGCGTTCGGAATGTATTTTGGAGGTCCGTAGCTCAATTAGGCTTGAAATGCCGAAGGTTGAAATTTTGGCGAATCCAAACGATAGGTGAGATTTTGATCCGGGGGTCGGAATGGAATTCTGACAATTTATATAGCTTCGTTATGTGATTTTGGATATGTCCGCAAATTTTCAGGTCATTCGGACGTCGTTTGGTTGGGTTTTAGATCGGATGTGCAATTCGGAAAGTTTTAAGGAATTTAGGCTTGAATTCGATGTGAATTATGGGTTTTGATGTTGTTAGATGTGTTTTTATGATTGGAATAAGTTCGTATCGTGTTTTGGAGTATGTTGGTGGTTTTCGTTGGGGTCCCGGAAGCCTCGGGATGAATTCGGACCATCAAGCGGCATTTGGAACTTGGAAATTTCTGCAGAAAATGCAGCAGCAGTGCAGCAGACGTTAAGCCTACACGTTCGTGTGGCAATAGCCGCGTTCGCGTAGGCATGGTAGGGCAAAGCATCGCGTTCGCGTCCCTTGATTCGCGATCGCATAGAAGGGAAAGAGGAAGCACCGCGTTCACGTCCCAGGTGTCGCGTACGCGTAAAAGAAAAACGGGCGATTGGAAGGTTGTTCTTCGCGAATGCGTGGGAGTCGTCGCGTTCGCGTTGAGGAAGGGAAATTGTGCTTCGCGGACGCGTGTGGAGCGTCGCGTTCGCGTAGAAGAAGTTGAGTTGTTCATCGCGAACGCGTGAACAGTAACGCGAACGCGATGAGCAAAGGGGTCTGGCAGTGAGCTTAAGTTCAGAACATAACACCCGCGACCCCCATACACAAAAATGCCATTTTTGAGCTCCAAGAGAGGATTTTGAAGGGGAAACGCTGGGGTATCATCGGGGGTAAGTTTCTTGAACTTAATTCGTTGGTTTATCATGAAATCCGTGATTATTTCACTGAAAATGGGGGATTAAAGGTGGGTTTGAGCCCTAGGCCTAAATTTTAGAAAATCTCTGATTTGAGTGGTCAAAAGGAGTCCGATTTTGGTAAAATATATATGCCTAGACTCGTATTGAGATAAGGAGAAAATATAATTTTCGTGATTTTTCGATAAGTCTACGGAAAGTCGGGTTTTTGCAACTTGTGGGTTTTGGTGCATTTTGAGTTATTTTGATTGGGTAATGCCCAATTGGCCTATTTTGATGTGATTCTATTGATTTTTATCGGATACTACACTTGTGGAGGCCGACATTCGTGGCAAGAGGGTTATTGCTTAGCGGTTTTGTACCGGAATTGAGGTAAGTGGCTTGTCTAACTTCGTGTGGGGGACTTTCACCCCTAGGATATTATTGTGATCCTTTAAATGCCTTGTACGCGAGGTGACGGGCGTGTACATGCGCTGGTTGTTGAACACATACTTTACTCAAAATATTCAATGAGTGATATTCCTGTTTTTAGTTGTTAAATTCGATATTCCTACCCGGTAGTAGTTAGAAAAGCATGATTAGATAGAATCTAACTGTCTAGTTGCTTAATTGACTTACTTAAGTTTTCTTGGTAATTGCTGGCACTGTTCATCGGCGAAGTTATCGTTAAGCATATTATACTTCTCTCTGTGTATTCCTTTACTTGCTGTGGTTGTGGACTACGGGTTCGATTCCCGAGATCCTGAGATTATTGAAATATGGACTACGGGTTCGATTCCCGAGATCCTGAGATTATTGAAATATGGACTACGGGTTCGATTCCCGAGATCCTGAGATTATTGAAATATGGACTACGGGTTCGATTCCCGAGATCCTGAGATTATTGAAATGTGGACTACGGGTTCGATTCCCGAGATCCCGAGATTATTGAAATGTGGACTACGGGTTCGATTCCCGAGATCCCGAGATTATTGAAATGTGGACTACGGGTTTGATTCCCGGAGATCCTGAGTTATTGAGATATTATTGAGACATGGGCTGCGGGTTCGATTCCCGAAGACCTAGAGGTATTGAGAATGGGACTGTGGGTTCAATTCCCACAGGTCCTGGAATTGTTTTATTGAGTTGGGTATTTGTTGTTAGCTTAATTGTAGACAGTTGCAGTAATCATCTTATTGTTGTTATTTCATTCTTATGATAATTTGAACTGTTCGATATTGTTACTGTCATTATATTGTTATTTCTCGGTAGGGCCCCGACCTTCCTCGTCACTACTCCATCGAGGTTAGGCTTGGCACTTACTGAGTACCGCTGTGGTGTACTCATATTACGCTTCTGCACACTTTTGTTGTGCAGATCCAGGTACATCAGATCATGTGCACTACAGGTGATTTAGGAGCACCTTCAGGAGACTTGAGGTATGATATGCTTCGTCCGCAGATCCGAAGAGTCTTCTTCTATTCTAGTAGTACTAGTTGACATTTTTCTTCATTTCGTTGTTAGATACTCTTTACACATAGAGCCACAGTTGTATTTCTCTTTTAGTCCGTGTTACCGTGGGGTTCCGGATCTTGGTAGTGTTTTATTCATTGTGTGACGGATGTATGTGCCAAGCGGCACAGATTACATATCTTTTATGCTATTTTTCCGCTGTTTCTTATTTAAGTGTTTATAACTTGTATATTCCGCAACGTATTAGGCTTACCTAGTCGTGGGGACTGGTGCCATCATGACATGTTCACAATTGGTGAACTAGGGTCGTGACAATTAATTAACCTAAGTTTGGCTGGTTAACCATAGTTAACGGATCATATAGGGTGCTTTAACAACCTTCCCTATAGGATTAATTAGAACCCTTACCTAGAATTTGTAAGGTCAAGTAGACCATAAAACAAAGTTAACTTTAAGCACTATTTAGGTACAATTGGTGTCCTAATTCACCGTTAAAATAATTAGGTGGCGACTCTCTTTAATTAATTAAACCTTCAGAATTACCAATATGTTATACTCTAGTTTGACCCGTGCTAAAATGGGGTATAACAAGCTTTACCTGCTTCATCCAAGTTGAGATTCAATTGTTTCAGTGCCCACCAAGCTTTTTGCTCTAATTCAACCGGTAGGTGACAAGCTTTCCCAAACACCAATTTTTATGGAGACATGCCAATGGGTGTCTTGAATGCTGTTCTATAAGCCCATAGTGCGTCATCAAGCTTTCTGGACCAGTCGGTTCTTGTGGCATTCACTGTTTAAGTCAGTACACTTTTTATCTCCCTGTTGGAGACCTCAACTTGCCCGCTAGTTTGCGGGTGATATGGAGTGGCCACACGGTGTTTAACATCATACTTGGCCAATAATTTCTCAAAAGCTCGATTGCAAAAGTTTTGTGCCTCAATCATTGATGATAGCCCTTGGAGTCCCGAATCGGGTAAAAATATTCTTCTTCAAAAATCCCACTACCTCCGTAGCATCATTGGTGGGTAATGCTGTAGCTTCCACCCATTTGGACACGTAGTCAACTGCAGAAAGTATGTACTTATTGCCGTATGAGCTAATAAAGGGACCTATGAAATCTATTCCCCAGACATCGAACACTTCAACTTGCTAGATTAGGTTCATTGGCATTTCATGATGCCGGGAGATGTTCCCGGTGCATTGACATTCGTTGCAACCTTTCACCCACAAGTGCGCATCTTTAAACACCATTGGCCAATAAAAACCGTCCTCAAGTATTTTGGCAGCTGTACGTATTCCTCCAAAGTGACCGCCATATGCTGAAGCGTGTCATGCCTGCAAAACAGAAGATTGTTCTATCTCGGGGACGCATCTCCAGATCATGTTATCAAGACATATCCTAAACAAATAAGGTTCATCCCAATAATAAAACTGACTTTCACGAAAAAATCTTTTCCTCTGGACCGATGAGAGGTCATGAGGAACAATACCACTGGCTAGGTAATTAGCATAGTCGGCATACCATGGTGTTTCAAGGAGAGTGGTGGTGAGCAGCTGCTCGTCTGGAAAGGTTTCCAGAGTTTCCCCACTCTCATTGACAAGTTCAGCTCCTTCAAGTCTTGACAAGTGGTCAGCGACTTGATTTTCAGTACCTTTTCTATCCCTAATTTCGAGGTCGAACTCTTGGAGAAGCAACACCCAACGAATTAGGCGCGGCTTAGAGTCCTTTTTATCAATTAAATATCTTAAGGCTGCATGGTCTGTGTATACGATTACCTTTGATCCTATGAGATAGGATCGGAGTTTTTCGAATGCGAATACAACCGCAAGCATCTCCTTTTCCGTCACTGTGTAGTTTAGCTGTGCTCCACTCAGAGTTCTACTTGCATAGTATATTGGATGCATCAGCTTATCTTTCCATTGGCCCAGCACTGCCCCCACTGCATAGTCACTTGCATCACACATTAACTCAAAAGGTTGCTCCCAGTCTGGGGAAATGATGATGGGTGCTGTGACCAACCTCTTCTTTAGTTCCTCAAAAGCAATCCTGCATTCATCAGAAAAAACAAAAGGGCGATCTTTTTCAAGTAACTTACAGAGAGGGTTGATATTTTGGAGAAGTCTTTGATGAACCTCCGGTAAAAACCGACGTGTCTAAGAAAGCTTCTTATAATCTTGACGGATGTTGGTGGAGGCAACTTTGTAATGACATCAACTTTAGCACGGTCTACCTCAATGCCTTTGCTTGAAACCCGGTGCCCCAATACTATACCTTCTTGTATCATAAAATGGCACTTCTCCCAATTTAGCACTAAGTTTGTTTCCATGCACCATTTTAGCACTCTAGTTAGATTGGCAAGGTATTCATCGAATGAATTCCCCACACTGATAAATCATCCATGAACACCTCCATAATGTCTTCCACCATGTCGGTGAAAATAGCCATCATGCACCTTTGGAATGTGGCAGGCGCATTGCATAGTCCGAATGGCATCCTCCTAAAGGCAAAGATGCCATATGGGCATGTGAATGAGGTCTTATCTCTATCTTCGGGGGCTATGAAGATTTCATTGTACCTCGAGTATCCATAAAGAAAGCAAAAATGGGACCTCCCTGCCAACCTGTCAAGCATTTGATCAATGAAGGGAAGTGGGAAGTGATCTTTGCGGGTGGCTAGATTTAACTTCCTGTAGACGGTTCTTGTTGAAATCAATTCATTGTTCTCGTTTTTCACTGCCATCATGCCTCTTTTCTTTGGCACACATTAGACCGGGCTAAGCCAGGTGCTGTCTGAGATTGGGAAGATGATTCCCGCATCTAGCCACTTTATTACTTCCTTCTTCACCACTTCATTCATGTTGGGGTTCAGCCTTCTTTGATGTTCCCTGGAAGGTTTGTGTCCATCTTCCAGGAAAATTTTATGCATACAACAAGCTGGGCTAATCCCCTTTATGTCTGCCATGGTCCACCCGATGGTAGTCTTTCATTCCTTAAGTACCTGTATAAGCTTTTGGGCCTGCACATCTAACAAACTAGATGAGATAATAACAGGTAACGTGGAGTTAGGACCTAGATATTCATACATGAGATGTGATGGTAGTGGTTTAAGTTCAAGCTTTGGTGGCTCTTCTATGGATGGCGTTGCTGGAGGGCTCTCTCTTTTCTCTAAGTGTAGAGGTTCGAACTCAAGCTCTCTCTGCCAAAATCCTTTGCCTTCCAGAGATAGCACCCATTCGGCTAAACTTTCACCATTTACCTCTTCCATGTTCATCAGGCATGCCTGAAGTGGATCTTCAGTGGTCAACTCTGCATCGTCGGTCTCCACTGTCACATCAACCGCATCAATGAGAGAGCAATTTGCGAACTCACTAGGGCGCCTCATGGATTTTTGCACATTGAAAATGATCTCCTCATCATTCAACCTCTTCTTGAGTTCCCCAGTTTCACAATCAATTATGGCTCTCCCGGTGGCTAGGAAAGGTTTTCCTAGGATTATAGGAATTTCTTCACCGACCTTGCAATCAAGATTAACAAAATCGGCGGGAAACACAAACTTCCCAACCTGGATAAGCACATCATCTATAATACCAAATGGACGCTTAACCGTCCTGTCTGCAAGCTGTAAAAGCATAGAGGTGGGCCTGGCTCTCCCAATACCTAACCTCTTATAAATAACTAAGGGCATGAGATTAATGCTTGCCCCCAAATCACATAAAGCCTTAGTAAAGGCATAATTCCCTATAGTGCATGGGATGGTGAAACTACCTGGATCAGATAGCTTCTCAGCAATGGGTCTAGAGACCACTGAACTACAAGTCTGGGTAAGTGTTACTGTGGCCAAGTCTTGGAAATCAAATTTCCCCGACATCAAATCCTTCATCATCTTAGCATAACCAAGCATTTCTTTTAAAGCTTCTATTAATGGAATGTTTACCTGGATTTGCTTGAGCATCTCGAAGAACTTTTTGTATTGCTCCTCTTTCTGGTGTTGGACCAACCTTTGGGGGAATGGTGGTGGAGGCCTCTTCTTCCCGGTGACTTGGGATTTTTCTTTTTCTATCACTTTCTCATCAATCTGCTGCTCTACCTGTTCAACTACTTTCTCCATTCCCTGTTTTGCTTCTTTATTTTCAGCAACAGGCTGGACTGTGACTTCTGTCAACCCTGTGGATTCGTCTAGTTCAATGGGCAATGGCGTGGATGTCTCAGCCTGTCTGTCGATTTTCTCACTTTCATTCTCAGCATCAAAATCTCTGCCGCTTCTCAGGGTTACTGCCATCATCTGCTTTGGGACTTGGTACTTTGGGTTTGTTTGGGTATCTGCAGGCAATGTCCCTTGAGGACGATTGTTGAGAGACATAGCAATCTGACCCACCTGTACTTCAATATTCTTTATGGCGGCATCATGTGCATCTATCCTATCATTTGTTTTGGCATTTGACCCAATTACCTGTTGCATCATAGCTTTCAACTCTGTGAACCCATCGTCATGTCTACCCCCATATGGTGGTGGAGGATGATGATATCCCTACTGCTGATTGCCAAAATTCTGAGGTCTAGGATATAGTGCCATGTTGTGTGGTGGCCTCATACCTGCTGCATTAAATTGTGGTCGGGGAGGTCTGTACTGCATTGGAGCCTGTTGGCCCCAGTTTTGATTACCTTGTCGCTGCCCTCCATAGTTAGCCACATAGTTCATATCTTCGTGCTGATGATGATGTTCTTGGTCTGCAACCCATGGATTACCTATGGGTTGGCTAATGCATGATGTGCATAAACCTCCATTGGTAGTATCTACAATGTGAACCTGCTGCTTCACTCCTGATTCTTCCACCTTCTTTGTTAGGATGCTCATTTGTGTCAACAGAGTTGCCATGTTCTCCTCCAGAGTGTTGGATGGATCCAGGGGTATAGAGTGTACCACTGGTGTGATAGGAGCATTCCTGGACGTCCACCCGGAATTTTGGGCCATCTTGTCTAGAAACTTTTGGCCCTCTCTCCAAGTCTTGCTCAGAAAAGCCCCACCTGCTGAAGCATCTACAATGTTCTTCATGCTATCTGAGAGCCCCATGTAGAATCTTTGGCCTAACATCTGCTCTGGAATCCCATGGTGAGGACACATAACAAGCATACCCTTGAATCTGCCCCAAGTTTCATGTAATGTTTCTAGTGGTTTCTGCTCGAAGCTCACAATCTCATCAATTTGTTGACCTGTCTTGTTAGGTGGATAAAACTTGTTGTGGAATTGTTTGACTAACTCGTCCCAAGTTGCAATGGAGTTTATTGGGAGTGAGTTTAGCCATATCTGTGTTGCTCTTGTAATTGAGAACGGAAAGAGTAATAATCTGATAGCTTCCGGAGTTATATTCGGTTGCCTTTATGTCTTGCATATTGATAGATAGTTCTTTAGGTGCTGCTGTGGATCTTCAACCTGAGACCCAGAGAATAATCCCTTGTTTTGCAACAAGTGAAGCATGTTGTTAGTGATCTGGAAAGACTCAGCTTGAATTGCTGGCACAACCATGGCAGTTGCCAAATTATCCGCTGTGGGTTGTGCCCAGTCGAACAATGCACCTTCCTATGCCTTTTGTGCCTCTTGCATATTTAGCCCGGATTGCTGGTTTTGTTCGTTTGCGTCACCCATGTCGAAGTCTAATTTGATTGGTTGTTGAGATTGTTGAATTTGTTTGATGGCTTTGTTATGTGCCCGGAAAGTTTGCTCGGGGTCTGAGAGTCCTTCAATTAGTTCTCCAGTCCTTGCAGATTTTCTAGGCATGCACCTGAATACCCAAATCAACAACCGTCAAAATATTCAACGTAGAGTGTAGAAAGAACCTGAATACACAATAATCTTGAAGTTCTATCAATGGCAATTGATAATTCTGTTAATGCCCCGGCAACGGCGCCAAAATTGATTCACGTCCAAGCAACGGTCGTAGTCAATATAACTTGGTCTAATAAATCCAAGATTGATCCCACAGAGAATTAACCTACCAATTGCAACTATCACAACCCCAAAAGTACTTCCGAATCAAGTTCCCAAACTTTGAATATATCTTTGTGTGATTTTCGAATATCTACTTTGCAATAATTAAGAATGCTTGCAAGAAAGAATTGAATGTAGAGTAAAAAGAATATTATGAGAAGGACTAAGGTATTGATTTCCCCTATTGATGGAATCCCTTATCGTTATACTCATACAAATTGTTAATATATTCTATCAATCATGAACGCTATGTGTATCATAACCCTCTCCCGAGCAATTACAATAATTTACTAGTGCACTCTCCCGAGCTACCCTAGCTAGCTTTAATTTGAATAGTTCACATAAGATTGCACCCAAGACTTCGTTATTCCTAACCCCGTCTTTACGCCTAAAGTTATAGATTCCTCCAATAACCTAGGTGTGGTGTTGTTCAACAATATACCTAAATATGAACTCTTTTCCAAGTTATGCACACTAAATAGGCACCGCTAATTGGGACGTCTACCAATTAACTACAACAAGAATGAAGTTGAACAAATAGAAATCTAAGTCACAATTTGTAATCACATAAACGATAAGTTCATCACTCAATAGATTCCATCAAAACCTTAGAATAGAATTTATCTACTCATGCTTGAAGAAACAAGAATAATAATTGAAATCATAAAGAAATAATTGATATAAAATAAAAGAAGGAGTTTGAGAGAATTCTCTCTTACTAAATATCTTGCAAAAGTAATGAATTAAAGACAACATGCCTCTATGGGGCAAACTAGGAGTTTATATAGAGGTTTTAGGGATTAAAAAACTAAATTCGAATCCAATTAGGAGAACTGGGTGCCGGCTTCCGCGATTCGTTCGCGGCCGCGAGCCAACCGCGAACAGTCAAACTTCAAAATGCCTCTTTTTTCGCGGTTCATCCGCGACCGCGAATGAACCGCGGATGAACAATGCTGCGTATTTTTGACTGCTTCTTCCAGCTCTTTTCACCTTAGATCTTTTCTTGGCCTTTTCATCCACATATGACTTCAAAATACTCTTCTTAGCATCCATTGCATCACATGTACCTTTAACACACAAACAAACACTAATCAAAGCATTTTTTCTTCATAAACAACATAAATACCATAACAAAGTGTGATTATTTAGGGCATAATTATAGTCAAATTCACCTATTGTCATTGATATTCATTGTGAGATGTTTTAAGATGAATTATTGAACCCTTGCCGGGTTGTGAAATTATACAATGTTTTCCCTTGTCGGGACTTATTGTAAAGTGAGTTATTGTTCTCCCTTGCCGGGACCTTGTTGTGATGATGGTTGTGTCCCTTGCCGGGACGGTTCATGATTATTATATTTCATTCTTTGCCCTTAACTGTGATTGTTATTTGGGTGAGGAAGAGTGTTAATGCACGAAGGGTGATGCGGTGCCTTGTTTACTATTTTGCACGAAGGTTAATACCGTGCCTTATATTATTGATTATGCACAAAGGGCAATGCTGTGCCTTGTTATTGATTATGCACGAAGGATCATGCCGTGCCTCGTGATATTGATTATGCACGAAGGGTAATGCCGTGCCTTGTTATTTAACCATGCACGAAGGATCATGCCGTGCCATGGATGTGAGGATGAGAGTAAAAGCACGAAGGGTGATGCCGTACACTTTATTTGCTTATTTGGTGAGGATGAGAGTAAAAGTACGAAGGGTGATGCCGTGCAACTATTTGCTATTCCTTGTTTGATATTAACTGTTTCCATTATACTCTGATTTCCATTGTTGATTTAATAATTGTTGCTAACTGTTGAGTTTCCCTTCTTATGATATTTCTTGTTGGATTTTGTTTACTTGATATCTCTTGTTATCTTGTGGTGTACATATGTATATAGAACTGCACAGGTTTATGTGGGTGTCTGGTCCTAGGCTTGTCACTACTTCGCCGGGATAGGCCAGGCACTTACCAGCACATGGGGTCGGATTGTGCTGATACTGCACTTCTGTGCGTTTTTGCACAGGTCCAGGTTTTGATCAGGAGCAGTAACAGTAGAGTTTTGCATGGGAGTTGAGCATTTCGAGACCAAGGTAGCTTGCAGGCGTCCGCATGCCTGGCGTCTCTTCCGCTTATTTATATTATTTGCTGTAGTCTCATTGGTCCGAGACAGACAGTTATTATTTATTTTCTTTCACACCATTATGTGTAGTATTCAGTAATAGTTCGTGAGTTGGTGACTCCACGTCTTGGGTAGAGGATTTCATTAGTGATTTACCTTGGTATTTCTTAATTTTATTTTGAAAGTCTTCGCACTTATTTAATTAATGTTATTGTTCTTGTTGATAAAAAAATGAGTATGAAATAATGATATGAATAGGATAATGTTGCATGTAGTGGCTTGCCTAGCTACCACGAGTAGGACCCATCACGATCCCGATATTGGGGGAAAATCCGGGTCGTGACAAGTAGTGGATTGCCTAGCTACCGCGAGTAGGCGCCATCACGATCCTGATGTTGGGGGAACATCCGGGTCGTGACAAGTTATTATCAGAGCTCTAGGTTACATAGGTCTCACCACTTACGAACAAGCTTAGTAGAGTTTGAGAGGTAGGTACAAAGGTTTCTGTACTTGTCCTCCAGAGTCTATTGAGTTAGGAAATAGTCTCTCATTTGTTCCTTCTTGTCGGGCGATTTGTTCCTCAAATACTAATTGAATTTCTACTCTGTCCTTTCGCAGACGGTGAGGACACGCGCTTCTTCGTCCGCTGACCAGCAGCCTGAGCCCCAGGCAGCTCCCGTGAGGGGTAGGGGCCGAGGCCGTATCGTAGGCCGTGGTAGGGGAAGAGTTCAGCCCCCGACAACCATTCCATAGGTGGAGCCTCATATTGAGTGTGACGACCCGGCCCGTCGTCACAGGAATTACCACCCCGTTATGTTGTAATTTCACGTTTCATGTTTTTATATCAATGTTAGAGTCTATCGGGTGATTTAGGAGTGATTTGGATTGAAAATGAGGCATATAGCCTTTTTGAAGGAAACTTGAATAAGGAAATTCAACCCGGAGTTGACTATTTGGTTAGAGGGCTCGGAATCAGGTTCTGATGATTCGGTTAGTTCCGGGAGGTGATTTGTGACTTAGGGGAACGATCGGAATTGAATTTTTAGTCCCGGTGTAGAAATAGGCTTGAATTGGCTAAGGTTGAATTTTGGCGAAATCCGAACGGTAGGTGCGATTTTGATCCGGGGGTCGGAATGGAATTCCGACAGTTGCAGTAGCTCCGTTAGGTGATTTTGGATGTGCCTGCAAAATTTCAGGTCATTCGGACGTCGTTTGGTCGGGTTTTTGATAGAATGTGTAATTCGGAAAGTTTTAAGAAATTTAGGCTTGAATCCGTGGGTAATTGGTGATTTTGATGTTTAGGATGGTGTTTTTATGATTGGAACAAGTTCGAATCTTGTTATGGAGTATGTTGGTGGTTTTCGTTGGGGTCCCGGGGGCCTCGGCGTGAATCCGGACCATTATCCGGCACTTTGAAGCAAGAAAAGGTCTGCTGAAATCTGCAGATCAATGGGCAAACTTTTAGCCTTCGCGTTCGCGAGGGCTATGCCGCGTTCGCATAGGCTGGGATCAGGTGACTATCGCATTCGCGAGGGTTGGTGTCGTGTTCGCGTAAGAGGAAGCTGGGAAGCATCGCGTTTGCGATGGTCTGGGTCGCGTTCGCGTATAAGGAATTCGCAAGGCATCGCGAACGCGTGAGGTATGTCGCGTTCGCGTAGAGGAAAAGTCCGGGCTGGGAGAATGGTCTTCGCGGACGCGTGGCGGTGTGTCGCGTTCGCGATGAAGGACTGGAATAAGGCATCGCGTTCGCGTGAGAGGCGTCGCGAACGCGATGAAGAGATTTGACTGGCAGTGAGTTTAAGTTCAGAACAGAACCAGTCGCGGGTTTAATACCCAAAACCTCCATTTTTGAGTTCCAAGAGAAGAAATTGACGGGAGATTGCTGGGGAATCATCGGGGTTTCGTTGGAGGTAAGTTTTGTGGCTTAATTACATCATTTTAACATGAAATCATATGTTAAATTTCTGTAAATGGAAGATTAAAGGTGGGTTTTAGCCCTAGGCCTAAATTGAAGAAAAACACCGATTTGAGTGGGCAAATGGAGTCCGATTTTGGTAAATTTTATATGCCTAGACTCGTATCGAGATGAGGGTTCCGAATATGTGACTTTTGTAATTTTTCGACAAGCGTACCGAAAGTCGGGTTTTGACAACTTTGGGAATTTTGATGTAAATTGAGTTGTATTGATTGGGTGTCGTCCCATTGGCCTAATTTGTTGTCTTTCTACTGTATTTGATCAGATTCTACGCGTGCGGAGCTTGATTCTCGTGGAAAGGGCATTGCGGAGTAGTCATCGCGCCGTATTGAGGTGAGTAATATATGTGGGTGATGACCAGCGGGTTCGAAACCCCGGTATACCACTTTGTGACACTGTATAGCGGCAAGACACGTACTCTCATGTGAGTGCGGGGTCGATTGTGATTGGGGACTATGGCTTAGTCCGACTTGTTGATACTCTGTTATGATATTAGGCTATTCTTGAGCCGTTGAACCTCCTTCTCGGATGGTTGCATATTATATATTGTGATAATGGCCACTCTTGAGCCGAGGAACCCCCTTCTTGGGCGATTGAGTATACATGTGGGCCGTGAGCCAATTATTGGATCCCGCGAGGATCGTTATCATTGTCTTATCATATTGACATGTTAGTTACTACCAGAGTCCGTAGCTATTTCTGTTATCATGCTATTTCCAATCTCTGGAACTTGATATTACTATTTTCAACTGGAAATTGATAAAAGATGTTTTCAAAAACTACTTTTGAGCCTGCGAGGCTGTAATTGCATATTAGCTGACTGGTAATGGATCGGGCTGCGTGCCGCAGCAGTATATATGTTGGATCGGACTGCACGCTGCAGTGATATTGTGCTTGGGCTGTAGGAGCCCCTCCGGAGTCTGAACCCCCACAGTGAGCACGGGTACCCAAATTGGATCGGGCTACGCGCCGTAGCGGTCATATCATGCATTGCATTGCATTTAGCTACATCTGCTAGTTGTTATACTGTTTTGCTGGTACTTGTTGGTACATGTACAGTTGATATTGATTCTGTGACAGGGTATTTGATTACAGCTTTACATAGTGCTTTATTGCGGATTTCTTATCTGCGCTGTCTTACCCTTGTTTATTACCACCGAGTCTGGCAGTACTCATTTTACTCCCTGCACCTTGTGTGCAGATCCAGGTACCTCTCAGCAGTGATCCAGTAGCTGTGCGAGGCGACGTTTGTGGATATTCGAGGTAGCTGCAGAGTCCGCAGGACCCGATATTCCTTCTTATTGTCTTGATTTTGTATTGACTTTTCTTTCCGCACTTGGTATCTTGTAAACCTTTATACACTCATGTTCGGTAGAGGCTCATGACTCTTGACCCTTGGTCTATGGGAGTTGATGTATTATGGGACATGGTTCCCCGTTTTCGTTATATGTATCGCTATTGCTTCGTGATTTGTTATGCTTAAATGGGCTAAAGAGAGCTTCTAGCTCCGTTATTGTTATTGATTGGTCAGGCTGGCTTAGCAATGTGCTGGGCGCCATCACGACCGGATTTGGGGTCGTGACAAGCGTAGGTTTACTAGGCCTCATGAGTCTTGAGCCGGTTAGTAGAGTCTTGTGGATCGGTACGGGGACGCCTGTACTTATCCTCGGGAGGCTGCGAACCTTTAGGAAAACTTCACTTTTCTTGAACTCTGTCGTGCGATCTTGTTGTTCTGAGAACTGAACTTCTATATTCTATTCTCTCACAGATGGCGAGAACGCGAGCATCAGGACGAGGTGGAAGACCTCCATTGCCACCTGTTAGAGGCCGTGGGCGCGGTCGTGCTATAGGTAGAGGTAGGGCAGATGAGGCAGTGCCAGCTGACCTGCCCGTTGTACCAGTTCAGGAGCAGCCCCCAGTGGTTGATGCTCCAGCAGCCCCAGTTCAGGGCCAGACTGTATCTATTGCTATTCCTGGTCTTCAGGAGACTCTTGCTCGGATATTATCGGTGTGTTCCGGTTTGGCTCAGGTAGTTTCAGCTACTGCTACTGCAGCGACATCTCAGACAGGGGGTGGTCAGCAGACCCCTGCAGCTCGCACACTTGAGCAGGTTGTTCAGGGACTTCAGACGCCAGAGGCGGTCCCCGCTCAGGTGGTTGCACCAGTTATTCCTCCAGCTGCACCAACTCCAGAGCATATGGTTCAAGCTATGCCCGACGACGAGCAACGTCATCTTGAGAGATTTGGAAGACTCCAGCCACCTCATTTCAGTGGCGCTGAGGGTGAGGATGCCCAGGGTTTCTTGGATAAGTGTCAGAGGATGCTACGTACGGCTGGTATTCTTGAGTCCAGCGGAGTTTCATTTACTACCTTTCAGTTCACTGGTCCCGCATTTGATTGGTGGGAAGAGTTTGAGAGGCGTAGGCTTGCAGGAGCAGCACCTCTCACATGGCAGCAGTTCTCTACTCTCTTTCTAGAGAAATATGTACCTCAGTCTCGTCGCGAGGAGCTACGTCACCAGTTCGAGTGGTTGGTTCAAGGCGACATGTCTGTGACCCAGTATGAGCTCAAATTCACACAGTTGGCTAGGCATGCGACATGGATGATCCCTAATGACAGAGAGAGGATCATGTGACGACCCGGCCCGTCGTCACGGGAATTACCACCCCGTTATGTTGAAATTTTATGTTTTATGCTTTTATATCAGTGTTAAAGTCTATCGGGTGAGTTAGGAGTGAATTGGATTGAAAATGAGGCATATAGCCTTTTTGAAGGAAACTTGAATAAGGAAAGTCAACCCGAGTTGACTATTTGGTTAGAGGGCTCGGAATCGGATTCTGATGATTCGGTTAGTTCCGGGAGGTGATTTGTGACTTAGGGGAGCAATCGGAATTGAATTTGGAGGCCCGGTGTAGAAATAGGCTTGAATTGGCTAAGGTTGAATTTTGGCGAAATCCGAATGGTAGGTGAGATTTTGATCCGGGAGTCGGAATGGAATTCCGACAGGTTGCAGTAGCTCCGTTAGGTGATTTTGGATGTGCCTGCAAAATTTCGGGTCATTCGGACGTCGTTTGGTCGGGTTTTTGATTGAATGTGTAATTTGGAATGTTTTAAGGAATTTAGGCTTGAATTCGATGCGAATTATGGGTTTTGATATTGTTAGACGTGTTTTGAGGATTGGAGCAAGTTCGAATAAGGTATTAAGATGTGTTGGTATGTTTGGATGAGGTCCGGGGGCCTCGGGGTGTTTTCGGATGGTTAAACGGGAGAAAATTGTGGAAAAATTGCAAGTTGGGATCATGCTTCTGTTGTTTCCGCTCCTGCGGAATTTTGGACGCAGGAGCGTGTCCGCAGAAGCGGACGAGATGCGCAGGAGCGACTTGTTATGCAGAAGCGGAAGTAATTCCGCTGAAGCGGCTTCGTTGGTGCGAGCCAGTGATCGCAGAAGCGAAGGGGAGAAAATGGGCTGGTTCCGCAGAAGCGGACATTTGACCGTTTGGGCGAGACCGCAGAAGCGGTCAATGATGCGCAGAGGCGGATGTGTCCGCAGAAGCGGGCCCGCTTAAGCGGCCCTTTGCTCGCAGAAGCGGAAATGGCCGGCCAGGCCTAGAACCGCTGAAGCGACCCTTTGGTCGCGGATACGTGTGCGTAGGAGCGGAAAATATTCCGCAGAAGTGAAAATCGCTGTAAGTAAGTGTATCAGAAGTTAGAAAAATTTCAGAACATTACACACATTTTGGGTCTCGGCTTTAGAGGCGATTTGGGCGATTTTGAAGAGAAACTCAAGGGAAATCATCGAGGTAATCATCTATGGACTTAAACTATGATTAGTATTGGTAATATTATGCAATTATATCATGAAAATGGAGGAATTTGGGGTAATTTATGGAGGATTTAGCCCTAGGCTTGAACTTTAGAAAATCAAGGTTTTGAATGGGCAAATGGAGTCCGAATTTGGTAAAATTGATATGCTTAGACTCGTATTGAGATGAGGGTTCCGAATATGTGACTTTCGTGATTTTTCGATAAGCGTACCGAAAGTCGGGTTTTGACAACTTTGGGAATTTTGATGTAAATTGAGTTGTATTGATTGGGTGTAGTCCCATTGGCCTAATTTGTTGCATTTCTACTTGTATTGAATCAGATTCTACGCGTGCGGAGCTTGATTCTCGTGGCAAGGGCATTGCGGAGTAGTCGTCGCGCCGTATTGAGGTGAGTAATAGATGTGGGTGATGACCAGCGGGTTCGAAACCCCGGTATACCACTTTGTGACGCTGTATAGCGGCGAGACACGCACACTCTTGACAGTGCGGGGTCGATCATGATCTGGAGACTATATATTAGTCCGACCTGTTGATATTGTATTATTGGCTATTCTCGAGCCGTCGAACCTCCTTCTCGGATGGTTGCATATATATATATTGTGATAATGGTCACTCTTGAGCCGAGGAACCCCCTTCTTGGGCGGTTGATTATACATGTGGGCCGTGAGCCGGTTATTGGATCCCGCGAGGATCGTTATCATTGTCTTATCATATAGACATGCTAGTTTACTACTAGTCCGCAACTATTTTTGTTATTATGCTAATTCCAATCTCTGGAACTTGATATTACTGTTTTCCAACTGAAAAATGATAAAAGAGTTTTCAAAAACTATTTTTGAGCCTGCGAGGCTGCATCTGCATATTAGCTGACTAGTAGTGGATCGGGCTGCACGCCGCAGCGAGATATATGTTGGATCGGACTGCACGCCGCAGGAATATCTCTATGAGATGTGCTTGGGCTGTAGGAGCCCCTCCGGAGTCCGAACCCCCACAGTGAGCACGGGTACCCAAAATTGGAGTCGGGCTACGCGCCGTAGCGGTCATATCATGCATTGCATTGCATTTAGCTACATCTGCTAGCTGTTATGCTATTTATTGGTATTTGTTGGTACAGGTACAGTGAATATTGATACTATGACAGGGTAGCTGATTATAGTTTTACATAGTGCTTTATTGCAGATTTCTTATCTGCGCTGTCTTACCATTGTTTATTACCACTGAGTCTGGCAGTACTCATTTTACTCCCTGCGCCTTGTGTGCAGATCCAGGTACCTCTTAGTAGTGATCCAGTAGCAGTGCGAGGTGACATTTATGGATATTCGAGGTAGCTGCAGAGTCCGCAGGACCCGACATTCCTTCCTATTGTCTTTTGATTTTGTATTGACATTTCTTTCCGCACTTGGTATCTTGTAAACCTTTATACACTCATGTTCAGTAGAGGCTCATGACTCTTGACCCTTGGTCTATGGGAGTTAATGTATTATGGGACTTGGTTCCCCGTTTTCATTATATGTATCAATGTTATTTCGTAAATAAAAATGCTTAAATGGGTTAAAGAGAGCTTCTAGCTCCGTGGTTGATATGGATTGGTCAGGTTGGCTTAGCAATGTGCTGGGCGCCATCACGACCGGATTTGGGGTCGTGACAAGTTGGTATCAGAGCCTAGGTTTACTAGGCCTCATGAGTCTTGAGCCGGTTAGTAGAGTCTTGTGGATCGGTACGGGGACGCCTGTACTTATCCTCGGGAGGCTGCGAACCTTTAGGAAACACTTCACTTTTCTTGAAATCTGTCGTGCGGTCTTGTTGTTCTGAGAACTGAACTTCTATATTCTATTCTCTCGCGGATGGCGAGAACGCGAGCATCAGGACGAGGTGGACGACCTCCATTGCCACCTGTTAGAGGCCGTGGGCGCGGTCGTGCTAGAGGTAGAGGTAGGGCGGGTGAGGCAGTGCCAGCTGACCCGCCTGTTGTACCAGTTCAGGAGCAGCCCCCAGTGGTTGATGCTCCAGCAGCCCCAGTTCAGGGCCAGACTATATCTATTGCTATTCTTGGTCTTCAGGAGACTCTTGCTCAAATATTATCAGTGTGTTCCGGTTTGGCTCAGGTAGTTTCAGCTACCGCTACTGTAGTGACATCTCAGTCAGGGGGTGGTCAGCAGACCCCTGCAGCTCGCACACCTGATCCGGTTGTTCAGGGACTTCAGACGCCAGAGGCTGTCCCCGCTCAGGTAGTTGCACCGGTTATTCCTCCAGCTGCACCAGCTCCAGCTCCAGAGCATATGGTTCAGGTTATGCCCGAGGACGAGCAACGTCGCCTTGAGAGATTTGGTAGACTTCAGCCACCCCATTTCAGTGGTGTTGAGGGCGAGGATGCCCAGGGTTTCTTGGATAAGTGTCAGAAGATGTTGCGTACGGCTGGTATTCTTGAGTCCAGCGGAGTTTCATTTACTACATTTCAGTTCACTGGTCCCGAATTTGATTGGTGGGAGGAGTTTGAGAGGCGTAGGCCTGCAAGAGCAGCACCTCTCACATGGCAGCAGTTCTCTACTCTCTTTCTAGAGAAATATGTACCTCAGTCTCGTCGCGAGGAGCTACGTCGCCAGTTCGAGTGGTTGATTCGGGGAGACATGTCTGTGACCCGGTATGAGCTTAGATTCACTCAGTTGGCTAGGCATGCCACATGGATGATCCCCACTGATAGGGAGAGGATCAGGAGGTTCATTGATGGCCTCGACTACTCTATCCGTATTCTTATGACCAGCGAGCGAGTTCTGTCATCATCGTTTGAGCAGGTAGCTGATATGGCACGCTCCGTTGAGGCGGATCGTCGCCGAGAGAGAGAGGAGCGGGAGGCCAAGAGGCCTCGTGGTTATGGCAGTTTCAGTGATGCTCTATCTAGAGGGCATTCACAGCAGAGCACAGGTCGCTCATCTAGACCTTCTCATTCGAGGCCGCCCGGAGCAGAGCGGAGGTTCGCATGGTCGTGGTCGACGGGGGTTTCAGCGGGTCGGTCATCACTTAGTGCCCTCCCGGCCCGAGTGCGGCACCTACTTCTCCAGGCACCGGTGCATGTTATGAGTGTGGTGAGTTTGGCCACATGAGGAGGCATTGCCCTCGACTACGTAGGGGCGGGACTCGGGAGAGGGATCAGCCCTCCTCTTCGAGCACCATCTCGGTCCAGTAGAGGTGGAGGTCGGTCTTCTCGTGGACGCCCAGGGGCGAGGAGAGATCCGGTGGAGGCCGAGGCACGGTTTTATGCACTTCCGACGGGCGTGATGCGGTTGCCTCCGATGCCGTGATTACGGGTATCATTTCTGTCCGTCATAGAGATGCCTCTATTCTATTTGATCCGGGGTCCACATATTCTTACGTGTCCTCTTATTTTGCACATCATTTGGGTGCGACTCGTGGTAGTCTTGATTTACCTGTTCATGTATCCACCCCCGTGGGTGATACGATTGTTGTGGATCATGTCTATAGATCCCGTGTTATATCTATTGGGGGTCTGGAGACCCAGGCAGATTTGTTGTTGTTAGGTATGGTGGACTTTGATGTTATATTGGGTATGGACTGGTTGTCTCCGTATCATGCGATATTGGACTGTCATGCTAAGACAGTTACGTTGGCCATTCCTAGTATTTCTCAGATTGAGTGGCGGGGTTCGACCGATTTCGTCCCTAGCCGTGTTATTTCGTTCTTAAAAGCTCAGAAGATGGTTGAAAAAGGGTGTTTATCGTACTTAGCTTTTGTGAGAGATGTGGGAGCCGAGTCTCCTAGCATTGATTCTGTACCTGTTGTGAGGGACTTCCCAGATGTATTCCCCTCAGACCTGCCGGGCATGCCGCCGGACAGGGATATTGATTTTGGCATTGACTTGGTGCCGGGCACTCGGCCCATATCCATTCCTCCTTATCGGATGGCACCAGCTGAGTTGAAAGAACTGAAAGAGCAGCTTCAAGAGCTTCTGGATAAGGGTTTCATCCGCCCTAGTGTGTCTCCGTGGGGTGCGCCGGTATTATTTGTTAAAAAGAAAGATGGTTCCATGCGGATGTGTATTGATTATAGGCAATTGAACAAAGTGACGGTGAAGAACAAGTACCCTCTACCGCGCATAGATGATTTGTTTGATCAGTTACAGGGTGCGAGGGTGTTTTCTAAGATCGATCTTCGTTCAGGCTATCATCAGCTGAAGATCAAGGACTCGGATATTATGAAGACTGCATTCAGGACCCGATATGGTCATTATGAGTTCCTTGTGATGTCGTTTGGGTTGACCAACACCCCAGCAGCATTTATGCATCTGATGAACAGTGTGTTCAGGCCTTATTTGGATTCATTTGTGATTGTGTTCATTGATGACATTCTAGTCTACTCCCGTAGTCGGAGGAGCATGCTCAGCATTTGAGCATTGTGTTGCAGAGATTGAGAGAGGAGAAGCTATATGCTAAATTCTCCAAGTGCGAGTTTTGGCTCGAGTCCGTAGCATTTCTGGGACATGTGGTGTCTCGTGATGGTATTCAGGTTGATCAGAAAAAGATAGAGGCGGTGCAGAGTTGGCCTAGACCGACCTCAGCTACAGAGATCGGGAGTTTTCTTGGTTTGGCGGGATATTATCGCCGGTTTGTTCAGGGATTTTCATCCATTGCTTCTTCATTGACTAAATTGACCCAGAAGGGTGCACCATTCGTGTGGTCGGATGAGTGCGGGGGGAGCTTTCAGAAGCTCAAGACAGCTTTGACCACAGCTCCAGTGTTAGTATTGCCATCAGCCTCGGGTTCATATACCGTTTATTGTGATGCCTCGAGAGTGGGGATAGGTTGTGTGTTGATGCATGAAGGAAAGGTGATTGCTTATGCTTCTCGGCAGTTGAAGCCGCATGAGAAGAACTATCCTGTTCATGACTTGGAGCTAGCCGCCATTGTTCATGCATTGAAGATTTGGAGGCACTATTTGTACGGTGTGTCTTGTGAGGTGTATACCGACCATCGTAGTCTCCAGCACTTGTTCAAACAGAAAGACCTTAATTTGAGATAGCGGAGATGGCTGGAGTTGCTGAAGGATTATGACATTACTATATTATATCATCCGGGGAAGGCCAATGTGGTGGCCGATGCTTTGAGCCGGAAGGCGGTCAGGTATGGGGAGCTTGGCATATATTCCAGCTGAGGAGAGGCCATTTGCTTATGATGTTCGGGTGCTAGCCAATCGGCTAGTGAGGTTAGATATTTCGGAGCCCAGCAGGGTATTGGCTTGTGTTGTATCTCGGTCATCTCTATATGATCGTATTCGTGAGCGCCGGTATGATGATCCACATTTGGCTGTCCTTAGGGATAGAGTTCAGCATGATGACGCTAGAGATGTCACCATTGATAGTGACGGCGTATTGAGGATGCAGGGCCGGATATGTGTGCCCAATGTTGATGGCCTTCGTGAGTTGATTCTGGAGGAGGCCCATAGCTCGCGGTATTCTATCCATCCAGGAGCCGCGAAGATGTATCAAGATTTGAAACAACGCTATTGGTGGAGAAAGATGAAAATGGACATTGTCAGACATGCATCACGGTGCCTCAACTGTCAGCAGGTTAAGTACGAGCATCAGAGGCCCGGTGGTGTATTTCAGCGCATTGATATTCCTGAATGGAAATGGGAGAGGATCACTATGGACTTTGTTACTGGACTCCCTCGGACGGCGAGGAAGTTTGATTCTGTATGGGTGATTGTGGATAGACCGACCAAGTCAGCTCACTTCATTCCAGTTAGTACTACCTACTCATCGGAGCGGTTGGCAGCGATCTTTATTCGAGAGATTGTTCGGTTGCATGGAGTTCCGGTGTCTATCATATCCGACAGGGGTACTCAGTTCACTTCTCAGTTTTGGAGAGCATTTCAGCGAGAGATGGGTACGCGGGTTGAGTTGAGTACAGCATTTCACCCCCAGACAGACGGACAGTCTGAGCGCACTATTCGGATCTTGGAGGATATGTTGCGAGCTTGTGTGATTGATTTTGGTGGTTCGTGGGATGAGTTCCTACCACTTGCTGAGTTTGCCTACAACAACAGGTTATCAGTCGAGTACTCATATGGCCCCGTATGAGGCATTGTATGGCAGGCGGTGTAGATCCCCCGTGGGATAGTTTGAGCCTGGTGAGGTTAGATTGATAGGGACCGAGTTAGTCCAGGATGCTCTGGATAGAGCAAAGTTGATCCAGGAGAGGCTTCGTACAACACAGTCTCGTCAGAAGAGTTATGCGGACCGTAGAGTTCGGGAGTTGTCTTTCATGGTGGGTGACAGAGTATTGTTGAAGATTTCACCTATGAAGGGTGTCATGAGGTTTGGGAAGAAAGGAAAGTTGAGTCCCAGGTACATTGGTCCTTTTGAGATACTTAGGAGAGTTGGAAAGGTGGCATTTGAGTTGGCCTTGCCGCCCAACTTATCCAGCGTTCATCCAGTATTCCATGTGTCTATGCTCCGGAAGTACATTGGAGATCCGTCTCATGTATTAGATTTCAGTACCATTCAGCTTGATGGTGATCTATCCTATGATGTGGAGCCTATTGCCATTTTGGGACGGCGGGTGAGAAAATTGAGGTCTAAGGAGATTGCATCAGTTAAGGTTTAGTGGAGAGGTCGACCCGTGGAGGAGGTCACTTGGGAGATCGAGCGGGAGATGCGGAGCAGATATCCTCACTTGTTTGAGACTTCAGGTATGTTTCTTGACCCGCTCGAGGACGAGCGTTTGCTTAAGAGGGGAGAATGTGACGACCCGGCCCGTCGTCACGGGAATTACCACCCCGTTATGTTGAAATTTTATGTTTTATGCTTTTATATCAGTGTTAAAGCCTATCGGGTGAGTTAGGAGTGAATTGGATTGAAAACGAGGCATATAGCCTTTGTGAAAGAAACTTGAATAAGGAAAGTCAACCCGGAGTTGACTATTTGGTTAGAGGGCTCGGAATCGGATTCCGATGATTCGGTTAGTTCCGGGAGGTGATTTGTGACTTAGGGGAGCGATCGGAATTGAATTTGGAGGCCCGGTGTAGAAATAGGCTTGAATTGGCTAAGGTTGAACTTTGGCGAAATCCGAACGGTAGGTGAGATTTTGATCCGGGAGTCGGAATGGAATTCCGACAGTTGCGGTAGCTCCGTTAGGTGATTTTGGATGTGCCTGCAAAATTTCAGGTCATTCGGACGTCGTTTGGTCGGGTTTTTGATTGAATGTGTAATTTGGAATGTTTTAAGGAATTTAGGCTTGAATTCGATGCGAATTATGGGTTTTGATGTTGTTAGACGTGTTTTGAGGATTGGAGCAAGTTCGAATAAGGTATTAAGATGTGTTGGTATGTTTGGATGAGGTCCCGGGGCCTCGGGGTGTTTTCGGATGGTTAAACGGGAGAAAATTGTGGAAAAATTGCAGGTTGGGATCCTGCTTCTGTTGTTTCCGCTCCTGCGGAATTTTGGACGCAGGAGCGTGTCCGCAGAACGGACGAGATGCGCAGGAGCGACTGGTTACGCAGAAGTGGAAGTAATTCCGCTGAAGCGGCTTCGCTGGTGCGAGCCAGTGATCGCAGAAGCGAAGGGGAGAAAATGGGCTGGTTCCGCAGAAGCGGACATTTGACCGTTTGGGCGAGACCGCAGAAGCGGTCAATGATGCGCAGAGGCGGATGTGTCCGCAGAAGCGGAAGCTTCTTCGCAGAAGCGGGCCCGCTTAAGCGGCCCTTTGCTCGCAGAAGCGGAAATGGCCGGCCAGGCCTAGAACCGCTGAAGCGACCCTTTGGTCGCGGATACGGGTGCGTAGGAGCGGAAAATATTCCGCAGAAGCGAAAATCGCTGTAAGTAAGTGTATCAGAAGTTAGAAAAATTTCAGAACATTTAACACATTTTGGGTCTCGGCTTTAGAGGCGATTTGGGCGATTTTGAAGAGAAATTCAAGGGAAATCATCAGGTAATCATCTATGGACTTAAACTATGATTAGTATTGGTAATATTATGCAATTATATCATGAAAATGGAGGAATTTGGGGTAATTTATGGAGGATTTAGCCCTAGGCTTGAACTTTAGAAAATCAAGGTTTTGAATGGGCAAATGGAGTCCGAATTTGGTAAAATTGATATGCTTAGACTCGTATTGAGATGAGGGTTCCGAATATGTGACTTTCGTGATTTTTCGATAAGCGTACCGAAAGTTGGGTTTTGACAACTTTGGGAATTTTGATGTAAATTGAGTTGTATTGATTGGGTGTAGTCCCATTGGCCTAATTTGTTGCATTTCTACTGTATTGAATCAAGATTCTACGCGTGCGGAGCTTGATTCTCGTGGCAAGGGCATTGCGGAGTAGTCGTCGCGCCGTATTGAGGTGAGTAATAGATGTGGGTGATGACCGGCGGGTTCGAAACCCCGGTATACCACTTTGTGACGCTGTATAGCGGCGAGACACGCACACTCTTGAGAGTGCGGGGTCGATCATGAACTGGAGACTATAGATTAGTCCGACCTGTTGATACTGTATTATTGGCTATTCTAGAGCCGTCGAACCTCCTTCTCGGATGGTTGCATATATATATATTGTGAGAATGGCCACTCTTGAGCCGAGGAACCCCCTTCTTGGGCGGTTGATTATACATGTGGGCCGTGAGCCGGTTATTGGATCCCGCGAGGATCGTTATCATTGTCTTATCATATAGACATGCTAGTTTACTACTAGTCAGCAGCTATTTTTGTTATTATGCTAATTCCAATCTCTGGAACTTGATATTACTGTTTTCCAACTGAAAAATGAAAAAAAGAGTTTTCAAAAACTACTTTTGAGCCGGCGAGGCTGTATCTGCATATTAGCTGACTAGTAGTGGATCGGGCTGCACGCCGCAGCGAGATATATGTTGGATCGGACTGCACGCCGCAGGAATATCTCTATGAGATGTGCTTGGACTGTAGGAGCCCCTCCGGAGTCTGAACCCCCACAGTGAGCACGGGTACCCAAAATTGGAGTCGAGCTACGCGCCGTAGCGGTCATATCATGCATTGCATTGCATTTAGCTACATCTGCTAGTTGTTATGCTATTTATTGGTATTTGTTGGTACAGGTACAGTGAAGATTGATTCTATGACAGGGTAGCTGATTATAGCTTTACATAGTGCTTTATTGCGGATTTCTTATCTGCGCTGTCTTACCCTTGTTTATTACCACTGAGTCTGGCGGTACTCATTTTACTCCCTGCACCTTGTGTGCAGATCCAGGTACCTCTCAGCAGTGATCCAGTAGCTGTGCGAGGCGACGTTTGTGGATATTCGAGGTAGCTGCAGAGTCCGCAGGACCCGACATTCCTTCCTATTGTCTTTTGATTTTGTATTGACATTTCTTTCCGCACTTGGTATCTTGTAAACCTTTATACACTCATGTTCAGTAGAGGCTCATGACTCTTGACCCTTGGTCTATGGGAGTTGATGTATTATGGGACTTGGTTCCCCGTTTTCATTATATGTATCAATGTTATTTCGTAAATAAAAATGCTTAAATGGGTTAAAGAGAGCTTCTAGCTCCGTGGTTGATATGGATTGGTCAGGCTGGCTTAGCAATGTGCTGCCACATGGATGATCCTTAATGATAGGGAGAGGATCAAGAGGTTCATTGATGGCCTCAACTACTCTATCCGCATTCTTATGACCGAGAGAGAGTTTTGTCATCATCATTTGAGCAGGTTGTTGATATGGCACGTTCCATTGAGGCGGATCATCGCCGAGAGAGAGAGGAGTGGGAGGCCAAGAGGCCTCATGGTTCTGGCAGTTTCAGTGGTGCTCCATCTAGAGGGCATTCCCAGCAGAGCAGAGGCCGCTCGTCTAGACCTTCTCATTCAGGCCGCCTAGAGCAGAGCGGAGGTTCATATGGTCATGGTCGACAGGGGTTTCTGCAGGGTCAGTCATCACTTAGTGCCCTTCCAACTCAAAGTGCAGCACCTACTTCTTCAGCCCAGGGTTCTTCTGTGGCGAGGGGTTCCCTTCAGTCCCCTTCTCCAGCACCAGGTGCATGTTTTGAGTGTGGTGAGTTTGGCCATATGAGGAGGCAGTGCCCTCGACTCCGTAGGGACAGGACTCAGCAGAGGGATCAGCCCTCATCTTCAGCACCATCTTAGTCTAGTAGAGGTGGAGGTCAGTCTTCTCGTGGTCGCCCCAGAGGCGAGGAGAGATCTGGTGGAGGCCAGGCACGGTTCTATGCACTTCCTGACAGGCGTGATGTAGTTGCCTCCGATGCAGTGATTACAGGTATCATTTCTGTCTGTCACAGAGATGCCTCTGTTCTATTTGATCCAGGGTCCACATATTCTTACGTGTCCTCTTATTTTGCACATCATTTGGGTGCGACTCGTGGTAGTCTTGATTTTCCTATTCATGTATCCACCCCCGTGGGTGATACGATCGTTGTGGATCATGTCTATAGATCCTGTGTTATATCTATTGGGGGTCCGGAGACCCAGGCAGATTTGTTATTGTTGGGGATGGTGGACTTTGATGTTATATTGGGTATGGATTGGTTGTCTCCGTACCATGCTATATTGGACTGTCATGCTAAGACAGTTACGTTGGCCATTCCTGGTATTTCTCAGATTGAGTGGCGGGGTTCGACCGATTTCGTCCCTAGCCGTGTCATTTCGTTCCTAAAAGCTCAGAAGATGGTCGAAAAAGGGTGTTTATCATACTTGGCTTTTGTGAGAGATGTGGGAGCTGAGTCTCCTAGCATTGATTCTGTACCTGTTGTGAGGGACTTTCCAGATGTATTCCCCTCAGACATGCCGGGCATGCCGCCGGACAGGGATATTGATTTTGGCATTGACTTGGTGCTGGGCACTCAGCCTATATCCATTCCTCCTTATCGGATGGCACCAGCTGAGTTGAAAGAACTGAAAGAGCAGCTTCAAGAGCTTCTGGATAAGGGTTTCATCCGCCCTAGTGTGTCCCCGTGGGGTGCACCGGTATTATTTGTTAAAAATAAAGATGGTTCCATGCGGATGTGTATTGATTATAGGCAATTGAACAATGTGACAGTGAAGAACAAGTACCCTTTACCGCGTATAGATGATTTGTTTGATCAGTTACAGGGTGCGAGGATGTTTTCTAAGATCGATCTTCGTTCAGGCTATCATCAGCTGAAGATCAGGGACTAGGATATTATGAAGACTACATTCAGGACCCGATATGGTCATTATGAGTTTCTTGTGATGTCGTTTGGGCTGACCAACGCCCCAGAAGCATTTATGCATATGATGAACAGTGTGTGCAGGCCCTATTTGGATTCATTTGTGATTGTGTTCATTGATGACATTCTAGTCTACTCCCGTACTCGGGAGGAGCATGCTCAGCATTTGAGCATTGTGTTGCAGAGATTGAGGGAGGAGAAGCTATATGCTAAATTCTCCAAGTGCGAGTTTTGGCTCGAGTCCGTAGCATTTCCGGGACATGTGGTGTCTCGTGATGGTATTCAGGTTGATCCGAAGAAGATAGAGGCGGTGCAGAGTTGGCCTAGACCGTCCTCAGCTACAGAGATCAGGAGTTTTCTTGGTTTGGCGGGATATTATCGCCGGTTTGTTCAGGGATTTTCATCTATTGCTTCTTCATTGACTAAATTGACCTAGAAGGGTGCACCATTCGTGTGGTCGAATGAGTGCGAAGAGAGCTTTTAGAAGCTCAAGACAGCTTTGACCACAACTCCAGTGTTAGTATTGCCATCAATTTCAGGTTCATATACCGTTTATTGTGATGCCTCGAGAGTGGGGATAGGTTGTGTGTTGATGCAGGAAGGAAAGGTAATTGCTTATGCTTCTCGGCAGTTGAAGCCACATGAGAAGAACTATCCTGTTCATGACTTGGAGCTTGCCGCCATTGTTCATGCATTGAAGATTTGGAGGCACTATTTGTATGGTGTGTCTTGTGAGGTGTATACCGACCATCGTAGTCTCCGGCACTTGTTCAAACAGAAAGACCTTAATTTGAGACAGCGGAGATGGCTTGAGTTGCTGAAGGATTATGACATTACTATATTATATCATCCGGGAAGGCCAATATGGTGGCCGATGCTTTGAGTCGGAAGGCGGTCAGTATGGGGAGCTTGGCATATATTCCAGCTGAGGAGAGACCAATTGCTTATGATGTTCAGGTGCTAGCCAATCGGTTAGTGAGGTTAGATATTTCGGAGCCCAGCCGGGTATTGGCTTGTGTTGTATCTCGGTCATCTCTATATGATCGTATTCGTGAGCGCCAGTTTGATGATCCACATTTGGCTGTCCTTAGGGACAGAGTTCAGCATGATGATACTAGAGATGTCACCATTGATAGTGACGGCGTATTGAGGATGCAGGGCCGGATATGTGTGCCCAATGTTGATGGCCTTCGCGAGTTGATTCTGGAAAAGGCCCATAGCTCGCGGTATTCTATCCATCCAGGAGCCGCGAAGATGTATCAAGATTTGAAACAGCACTATTGGTGGAGAAGGATGAAAATGGACATTGTCAGACATGTAGCACGGTGCCTCAACTGTCAGCAGGTTAAGTACGAGCATCAGAGGCCCGGTGGTGTATTTCAGCGCATTGATATTCCCGAGTGGAAATGGGAGAGGATCACTATGGACTTTGTTACTGGACTCCCTCGGACGGCGAGGAAGTTTGATTCTGTATGGGTGATTGTGGATAGGCTGACCAAGTCAGCTCACTTTATTCCAGTTAGTACTACCTACTCAACGGAGCGGTTGGCAACGATCTTTATTCGAGAGATTGTCCGGTTGCATGGGGTCCCAGTGTCTATCATATCTGATAGGGGCACTCAGTTCACTTCTCATTTTTGGAGAGCATTTCAGCGAGAGATGGGTACGCGGGTTGAGTTGAGCACCGCATTTCACCCCTAGACAGACGGACAATCTGAGCGCACTATTCAGATCCTGGAGGATATGTTGCGAGCATGTGTGATTGACTTTGGCGGTTCGTGGGATGAGTTCTTGCCACTTGCTGAGTTTGCCTACAACAACAGTTATCAGTCGAGTATTCAGATGGCCTCGTACAAAGCATTGTATGGCGGCGGTGTAGATCCCCCGTGGGATGGTTTGAGCCTGGTGAGGTTAGATTGATAGGGACTGAGTTAGTCCAGGATGCTCTGGATAGAGCAAAGTTGATCCATGAGAGGCTTCGTACGGCACAGTCTCGTCAGAAGAGTTATGCGGACCGTAGAGTTCGAGAGTTGTCTTTCATTGTTGGTGACAGAGTATTGTTGAAGGTTTCACCTATGAAGGGTGTCATGAGGTTTGGGAAGAAAGGAAAGTTGAGTCCTAGGTACATTGGTCCTTTTGCGATACTCAGGAGGGTTGGAGAGGTGGCATATGAGTTAGCCTTGCCACCCAGTTTATCCAGCGTCCATCTAGTATTCCATGTGTCTATGCTCCGAAAGTACATTGGAGATCCGTCTCATGTATTAGATTTCAGTACCATTCAGCTTGATGGTGATCTATCCTATGATGTGGAGCCTATAGCCATTTTGGGACGTCAGGTGAGAAAATTGAGGTCTAAGGAGATTGCATCAGTTAAGGTTCAGTGGAGAGGTCGACCCGAGGAGGAGGCCGCTTGGGAGATCGAGCGGGAGATGCGGAGCAGATATCCTCACTTGTTTGAGACTTCAGGTATGTTTCTTGACCTGCTCGAGGACGAGCGTTTGCTTAAGAGGGGGAGAATATGACGACCCGGCCCGTCGTCACGGGAATTACCACCCCGTTATGTTGTAATTTCACGTTTCATGTTTTTATATCAGTGTTAGAGTCTATCGGGTGATTTAGGAGTGATTTGGATTGAAAATGAGGCATATAGCCTTTTTGAAGGAAACTTGAATAAGGAAAGTCAACCCGAAGTTGACTATTTGGTTAGAGGGCTCGGAATCAGGTTCTGATGATTCGGTTAGTTCCGGGAGGTGATTTGTGACTTAGGGGAACGATCGGAATTGAATTTGGATGCCGGTGTAGAAATAGGCTTGAATTGGCTAAGGTTGAATTTTGGCGAAATCCGAACGGTAGGTGAGATTTTGATCCGGGGGTCGGAATGGAATTCCGACAGTTGCGGTAGCTCCGTTAGGTGATTTTGGATGTGCCTGCAAAATTTCAGGTCATTCGGACGTCGTTTAGTCGGGTTTTTGATAGAATGTGTAATTCGGAAAGTTTTAAGAAATTTAGGATTGAATCCGTGGGTAATTGGTGATTTTGATGTTTAGGATGGTGTTTTTTTGATTGGAACAAGTTCGAATCGTGTTATGGAGTATGTTGGTGGTTTTCATTGGGGTCCCGGGGGCCTCGGGTGAATCCGGACCATTATCCGGCACTTTGAAGCAAGAAAAGGTCTGCTGAAATCTGCAGATCACTGGGCAAACTTTTAGCCTTCGCGTTCGCGAGGGCTATGCCGCGTTCGCGTAGGCTGGGATCAGGTGACTATCGCGTTCGCGAGGGTTGGTGTCGCGTTCGCGTAAGAGGAAGCTGGGAAGCATCGTGTTCGCGATGGTCTGGGTGGCATTCGCGTATAAGGAATTCGCAAGGCATCGCGAACGCGTGAGGTATGTCGCGTTCGCGTAGAGGAAAAGTCCGGGCTGGGAGAATGGTCTTCGCGGACGCGTGGCGGTGTGTCGCGTTCGCGATGAAGGACTGGAATAAGGCATCGCGTTCGCGTGAGAGGCGTCGCGAACGCGATGAAGAGATTTGACTGGCAGTGAGTTTAAGTTCAGAACAGAACCGGTCGCGGGTTTAATACCCAAAACCTCCATTTTTGAGTTCCAAGAGAAGAAATTGACGGGAGATTGCTGGGAAATCATCGGGGTTTCGTTGGAGGTAAGTTTTGTGGCTTAATTACATCATTTTAACATGAAATCATTGGTTAAATTTCTGTAAATGGAAGATTAAAGGTGGGTTTGAGCCCTAGGCCTAAATTGAAGAAAAACACCGATTTGAGTGGGCAAATGGAGTCCGATTTTGGTAAATTTTATATGCCTAGACTCGTATCGAGATGAGGGTTCCGAATATGTGACTTTTGTAATTTTTCGACAAGCGTACCGAAAGTCGGGTTTTGACAACTTTGGGAATTTTGATGTAAATTGAGTTGTATTGATTGGGTGTCGTCCCATTGGCCTAATTTGTTGTGTTTCTACTGTATTTGATCAGATTCTACGCGTGCGGAGCTTGATTCTCGTGGCAAGGGTATTGCGGAATAGTCGTCGCGCCGTATTGAGGTGAGTAATAGATGTGGGTGATGACCAGCGGGTTCGAAACCCCGGTATACCACTTTGTGACGCTGTATAGCGGCGAGACACGTACTCTCATGTGAGTGCCGGGTCGATTGTGATTGGGGACTATGGCTTAGTCCGACTTGTTGATACTGTGTTATGATATTAGGCAATTCTTGAGCCGTCGAACCTCCTTCTCGGATGGTTGCATATTATATATTGTGATAATGGCCACTCTTGAGCCGAGGAACCCCCTTCTTGGGTGGTTGAGTATACTTGTGGGCCATGAGCCAGTTATTGGATCCCGCGAGGATCGTTATCATTGTCTTATCATATTGACATGTTAGTTACTACCAGTCCAGTTATTGGATCCCGCGAGGATCGTTATCATTGTCTTATCATATTGACATGTTAGTTACTACCAGTCCGTAGCTATAACTACTTTTGAGCCTGCGAGGCTGTATTTGCATATTAGCTGACTGGTAGTGGATCGGGCCGCGCGCCGCAGCAGTATATATGTTGGATCGGACTGCACGCCGCAGTGATATTGTGCTTGGGCTGTAGGAGCCCCTCCGGAGTCTGAACCCCCACAGTGAGCACGGGTACCCAAATTGGATCGGGCTACGTGCCGTAGCGGTCATATCATACATTGCATTGCATTTTAGCTACATATGCTAGTTGTTATACCGTTTTGCTGGTACTTATTGGTACAGGTACAGTTGATATTGATTCTGTGACAGGGTATTCGATTACAACTTTATATAGTGCTTTATTGCGGATTTCTTATCTGCGCTGTCTTACCCTTGTTTATTACCACCGAGTCTGGCAGTACTCATTTTACTCCCTGCACCTTGTGTGCAGATCCAGGTACCTCTCAGCAGTGATCCAGTGGCTGTGCGAGGCGATATTTGTGGATATTCGAGGTAGCTGCAGAGTCCGCAGGACCCGATATTCCTTCTTACCGTCTTGATTTTGTATTGACTTTTCTTTCCGCACTTGGTATCTTGTAAACCTTTATACACTCATGTTCAGTAGAGGCTCATGACTCTTGACCCTTGGTCTATGGGAGTTGATGTATTATGGGACATGGTTCCCCGTTTTTGTTATATGTATCGCTATTGCTTCGTGATTTGTTATGCTTAAATGAGCTAAAGAGAGCTTCTAGCTCCGTTATTGTTATTGATTGGTCAGGCTGGCTTAGCAATGTGCTGGGCGCCATCACGACTGGATTTGGGGTCGTGACATTGAGACTAGCGAGGAGGTTCCAGTGGGCCCAGCTCAGGTCCCAGGAAAGGCTTTATTTACCCCGGATCTTCGGGAGGCTTTGGTCAGGATAGCGGGATTTATGGATAGCGTTGCCAAAGCAGGCTTGTTACCAGCTGCACCAGCCGCTTCTCTAGCTGAAGGAGGGGCCCAGACTCCTGTTGCTCGTACTCCGGAGCCAGTAGCTCCTCAGCCTCAGGCACTAGTGGTTCAGCCAGCTGTGGCCACTCAGTCAGGTACCACTGCTCAGGCCGGAGATGGAGCTGCCATGACTTCTGATTCTTTATGGAGAGTTGATCGGTTCTCTAAGCTGTTTACCACTACCTTCAGTGGTGCCACATCGGAGGATCCTCGGGATTTCTTATTCAGTTGCCATGAGATCCTTAAGACTATGGGGATAGTGGAGTCCAATGGAGTGGACTTCTGTACATTCAGACTTGCAGGATCCGCCAAGACTTGGTGGAGAGATTATTGCTTGACTCGACCGGTAGGGTCCCCAGCTTTATCATGGGATCAATTTGCGGAACTATTTATGGAGAAGTTTCTTCCTGCTACTCAGCAGGATGTACTTCAGAGGTAGTTTGAGCGCCTCCAGCAGGGTACTATGACTGTCACTCAGTATGAGACAAGATTTGTTGATCTGGCACGTCATGCAGTGGTGATACTCCCCACGGAGCGGGAGAGGGTCCGCAGGTTCATAGATGGGCTTAATCAGCCGATTAGCCTTCAGATGGCTATGGGAGTGGGGTGTGATATATCCTTTCAGGAGGCAGCTAATGCAGCTTGTAGAGTTGAGATGGCTCTTGCTCGGAGAGGTGGTTATTCTTCAAACAAGAGGCCTTGTCATTCAGGTAGGTTTAGTGGTTCTTCTTCTGGAGGCAGGGAATCTTTTGATAGGGGCCAGTCTTCTAGGCCTTTTCATTCCGCCCTTCAGGCTTCACAGGGTGGACCAGGTGATCGTGGGTTTCATGAACAGTATTCAGATCAGCCTCCTATTAGTGCTTAGCCTCTTCAGAGTGTTCGTTGGGGCCATTCAGGTCGTCAGGGCCAGCATCCCCATCAGCCTAAATGTTGCTACGGTTGTGGTGACCCAGGTCATCTTGTCAGGTTTTGCCCTCGAGCGACAGGCAACACTCAGCAGCGGGGCCCTCGTCCCATGATTCAGGCCCCAGCTGACCCTTAGCCTGCCCAGCCAGCCAGAGGCGGGGGTAGAGATCGCAGAGGTGGAGGTCGAGACCATAGAGGTAGAGACCGTCCAGCCAGAGGTAGAGGTCAGCCAGTTGATGTCCGTCCTTGAGATGTAGCTCAGAGGGGAGGTGCTGATCCCCGATTATATGCTTTACCAGCCAGGCCAGAGGCAGAGGCATCATATGCCGTGATTACAGGTACCATTCTTGTTTGTGGCAGAGGTGCTTCAGTATTATTTGACCCTTGGTCTACATATTCATATGTGTCTTCCTACTTTGCACTGTATTTGGCTATGCCTAGCTATGCTCTGGATATCCCAGTTTATGTGTCTACACTAGTGGGTGACTCTATTGTAGTCGACCGGGTGCATCGTTCGTGCGTAGTTATTTTTGGGGGTCTTGAGACCCGTGTTGATCTGTTGCTATTAGACATGGTGGATTTCGATGTAATATTGGGGATGGACTGGTTGTCCCCATACCATGCTATCCTAGATTGTCATGCCAAGACCGTGACCTTGGCCTTGCCAGAATCACCCCGACTAGAGTGGAAGGGTACCTCAAGCCACTCCGTTTGCACTGTTATTTCCTATGTTAAGGCTCGACGCATGGTCGAGAAGGGGTGTCTAGCTTATCTGGCTTATGTTCCTGATTCCAGCGCAGAGGTTCCTTCCATTGAGTCAGTCCCTATTGTACGGGAGTTTCCCGAGGTTTTCCTTCAGACCTGCCGGGCATGCCACCCGACAGGGATATTGATTTTTGTATTGATCTGGCATCGGGCACTCAGCCCATCTTTATTCCACCCTATCATATGGCCCCGCCGAAGTTAAAGGAGTTGAAAGATCAATTGCAAGACCTTCTAGAAAAGGGCTTTATCAGGCCTAGTGTTTCCCCCTGGGGAGCACCTGTGTTGTTTGTGAAAAAGAAGGATGGCTCGATGCGGATGTGTATTGATTACCGGCAATTGAACAAAGTGACGATAAAGAACAAGTATCCACTACCGAGGACTGATGATTTGTTTGACCAGCTCCAAGGAGCGAGGGAATTCTCAAAAATAGACTTGAGGTCAGGCTACCATCAACTGAAGATCAGGGCGGCTGACATTCCTAAGACAGCCTTTCGCACTAGATACGGGCATTATGAATTCTTGGTCATGTCCTTCGGGTTGACCAATGCCCCAGCAGCATTCATGGAGTTGATAAATTGGTATTCAGGCCTTACTTAGATTTGTTTGTGATAGTCTTTATATATGACATCCTAGTGTACTCCCACAGCCAGGAAGAGCACGAGCAACACCTCAGAGTGGTTCTTCAGACTCTGAAGGATAATCAGCTACATTCCAAATTTTTGAAAAGTGAGTTCTGGTTGAGTTCTGTGGCATTTCTGGGTCACATTATATCAGTGGAAGGTATTCAGGTAGACCTAAAGAAGATTGAGGCGGTCCAGAATTGGCCTCGACCAGCTTCAGTGACTGGGATCCGGAGTTTCTTGGGGTTAGCAGGTTACTACCGTTGATTTGTAGAGGGGTTTTCTTCTATTGCAACCTCGATGACCAGTTTGACCTAGAAGGGTGCCCATTTCCAGTGGTCAGATGAGTGTGAGGCAAGCTTTCAGAATTTCAAGATAGCCTTGACTACAGCACCAGTGTTGATACTACCTACGGGTTCGGGACCTTACACAATTTACTGTGATGCGTCTCGTACAAGGCTTGGAGCGGTATTGAGGCAGGATGGTAAGGTTAGTGCTTATGCTTCAAGACAGTTAAAAATACATGAGAAGAATTATCCAGTTCACGATCTTGAGTTGGCAGCAGTGGTTCATGCCTTAAAGATCTTGAGGCATTGTCTATATGGTGTGACATATGAGGTGTACACTGATCACAAAATCCTACAGTACTTGTTCAAGCAAAAGGAGTAGAATTTACAACAGCGGAGATGGTTAGAGTTGCTGAAGGACTACGATGTCACTATCCTATATCACCCAGGTAAGGCCAATGTGGTGGCCGATGCATTGAGTATAAAGTCTGCCAGCATGGGTAGTCTCGCATTCATTCCGGTCAGTTAGAGACCATTTGCTCTAGATGTCCAGGCCTTAGCCAACCAATTCGTGAGACTAGACATTTCTGAGCCTAGCAAGGTGTTAGCCTGCACGGTCGCTCGTTCATCTCTATTAGAGCGGATCCGTGAGAGGCAATTTGATGATCCTCATTTGCGTGACTTGAGAGACACTGTACAGCAGGGAGATGCCAAGAAAGTAACTCTAGATGATGACGGAGTATTGAGATTGCAAGGTCGAGTTTGTGTGACCAATGTTGAGAGGATTCGAGAGTTTATCTTAGCGGAGGCCCACAGTTTGCGATATTCTATTCACCCGGGCGCCCCGAAGATGTACCAGGATTTACGATAGCACTATTGGTGGTGCAGGATAAAATAAAGACATCATTGCGTATGTTGCTCAGTGTCTAAATTGTCAGCAGGTGAAATATGAGCACCAGAGGCCTGGTGGTGTGTTCTAGAGGATCGAAATTCCCGAGCGGAAATGGGAGCGGATCACTATGGACTTCATTACTGGACTTCCTTTGACTCGGTGGAAATTTGACGCTATTTGGGTCATTGTTGATAGGCTGACCAAGTCAGCACACTTTATTCCAGTATCTGTCTCATACTCATTGGAGAGGTTAGCAGAGATTTACATCAGGGAGATTATTCGACTTCATGGGGTGCCGGTATCTATTATCTCAAATCGGGGTACGCAGTTTACCTCGCGGTTCTGGAGAGCGGTCCAACAGGAGTTAGGCACTCAGGTTCAGTTGAGTATAGCTTTTCATCCTCAGACGGACGGCCAGTCCGAGAGGACTATTCAGATTCTAGAGGACATGCTACGAGCCTGTGTCATTGATTTTGGAGGCTCGTGGGACCAGTTTCTGCCATTAGTAGAGTTCACCTACAATAACAGCTACCAGTCCAGCATTCAGATGGCCCCGTATGAGGCGTTGTATGGTACGCGATGTCGATCTCTAGCCGGATAGTTTGAGCCGGGAGAGGCTCGGTTGTTGGATACAGACTTAGTTCAGGAGGCCTTGGATAAGATCAATACTATCCAGGAGAGATTGCATTCAACTCAGTAGAGACAGAAGACTTATGCGGATCGTAAGGTTCGAGATGTAGATTTCATGGTTGGTGAGCAAGTATTGCTCCGAGTGTCGCCTATGAAGGGCGTGATGAGGTTCGGGAAGAAGGGCAAGCTCAGCCCTAGGTATATTGGTCAATTTGAGATTCTAGACCGAGTGGGAGGGGTGGCTTACAGACTAGCTCTGCGCCTAGCTTATCAGCCGTGCATCCGGTTTTTCATGTATCTATGCTTCGGAGATACCACGACGATCCCACACATGTGTTAGACTTCAGTACTGTCCAATTGGACAATGATCTATCCTACAAGGAGGAGCCGGTGGCCATTCTAGACCGGCAAGTTCGATAGTTGAGGTTGAAGAGTTATCCTTTTGTGCGTGTTCAGTGGAGAGGTCAGCCTCCTGAGGCATCGACCTGGGAGTCCGAGTCTAATATGCGAAGCCGCTACCCACATTTGTTCTCCGACTCAGGTACTTCCTTCTCTTGTTCGTTCGAGGATGAACGATTGTTTTAGAGGCGGAGGATGTGATGACCCAAAGGGTCATCACCTATTTTCCTCACTTGTTCTGCACTTCTGAGGCCTTGAAAACCTCATTCTATGTTGCCTCGATTTACGTGCATGATCCGGGCATGTAGCCGGAAAGATCTTGTGATAGAATATATGAATTCTATGAGAACTTTGAAGAAAAATGATATTAATATTGATATAGTTGACTTCGGTCAAGATTTTTGGTAAACGGACCCGGGCCCGAGATCGGACGGTCCCGAAAGGTCCGTAGGAAAATATGGGACTCAGACATGCGTCCGGAGTCGAATTCTGAACCCTAGAGCCTAATTTATGGATTTTTCTGTGAAATTGTTTTTGCTGTAATTATTAAAGGAAAATGAATTAAATGACCTTGGTATCGGGCTCGTATTTTGGTTCCGACGCCCGGTTCAAGTCTTAAATATTATATATGTGCTTTCTGCAAAGTTTGGTGACATTTAGATGTTGTTTGATGTGTTTTGGACCTTGAGTTCCAAATTTGAAAGTTATGAAACTAAAAAGGATGATAATTATGAACTTGAGGCTTGATTTGATGAAATCGATGTTATATTGGCAATGTGATCGCACGAGCAAGTTTATAACATGTTTTTGATGTTGTGCACATGTTTGGTTTGGAGCCCACGGGGCTCGGGTAAAGATTTGATAGGCCGTTGGTTCAATTTCTGAAATTTTACACAGCTGGTTTTTCACCTAGCTGGTATCTTCGCAAATGCGAAGATTTTCTCGCAATTGCGAGAAGTCCCATATTTGCCTTGGTTCGCAAACGCGAACCAGACTTTGCAAATGCGAAGTTGGCAGGGTTGAGCAGTGGTTCGCAAATGCGAACTTAACCTCGCAAATGCGAGGCCTTCAATGTTTCGCTTGGCTTCGCAAATGCGAAGCATTTGTCGCAAATGCGAAAAACCCAGTAACCCAGCCTTGTTCGCAAATGCGAACATAATGTCGCAAATGCGACGCTGACAGTTGCAGTTGTGCAATTCTATACTTCAACGAATTTTTCAGTTCATTCTTCATTCTTTCAAAAACCCACACACTACACACGAACCCTCAAGAGCAAATTCACACCAAAACAATTGTAAGTCACTTCTTACTCAATTCTTTCAATTCCTAACAACATTAAACATGTGTTTCAATAAAAATCAAAGGTTTTCATGGTAGAAATTCTTGTTTTTGGATAGAATCTAGGGTTTTCATGAATTGGGTAATTGGACCTCGAATTGAGGTCCGATTTTGAAACAAACCATATATTTGAACTCGTGGGGGAATGGGTAACCGGTTTTGGTCCGAACACCGAGTTCTGACCACGTGGGCCCGGGGCGGTTTGTGAAATTTTGGGGTAAACTTTGAGAAAACCATTTTTAAGCATTCAAACTAAGTTATTTAGTATTTATTAATGTAATGGAATCAATTGTGACTAGATTCGAGCTAGTTGAAAGCGGAAATTCGGGGAAAATCTATAGTTGAAGGTTAATTTGGACTTCAAGGCTAGAGGTAAGTGTTTGTTCTATCCTAGCTTGAGGGAATAGGATTATGTGCTATGTGCTATATGATCGATTGCGGTGTATGGGCTGTGGTGACGAGCATCCATACACTGGCGTCTAGCATGACCGTGAGTCGTCGTTGATATTCATTGTGAGATGTTTTAAAGATGAATTATTGAACCCTTGCCGGGTTGTGGAATTGTACACTGTTTTCCCTTGCCGGGACTTATTGTAAAGTGAGTTATTGTTTTCCCTTGCCGGGACCTTGTTGTGATGATGGTTGTGTCCCTTGCCGGGACAGTTCATGATTATTATATTTCATTCTTTGCCCTTAACTGTGATTGTTATTTGGGTGAGGAAGAGTGTTAATGCACGAAGGGTGATGCCATGCCTTGTTTACTATTTTTGCACGAAGGTTAATGCCGTATATTATATTATTGATTATGCACGAAGGGTAATGCCGTGCCTTTTTATTGATTATGCACGAAGGATCATGCCGTGCCTCGTGATATTGATTATGCACGAAGGGTAATGCCGTGCCTTGTTATTTAACCATGCACGAAGGATCATGTCGTGCCATGGATGTGAGGATGAGAGTAAAAGCACGAAGGGTGATGCCGTGCACTTTATTTGCTTATTTGGTGGGGATGAGAGTAAAAGCACGAAGGGTGATGCCGTGCACTTTATTTGCTTATTTGGTGGGGATGAGAGTAAAAGCACGAAGGGTGATGCCGTGCAACTATTTGCTATTCCTTGTTTGATATTAAATGTTTCCATTATACTCTGATTTCCATTGTTGATTTAATAATTGTTGCTAACTATTGAGTTTCCCTTCTTATGATATTTCTTGTTGGATTTTGTTTACTTGATATCTCTTGTTATCTTGTGGTGTACATATGTATATAGAACTACACAGGTTTATGTGGGTGTCTTGTCCTAGGCTTGTCACTACTTCGCCGGGATAGGCCAGGCACTTACCAGCACATGGGGTCGGATTGTGCTGATACTGCACTTCTGTGCATTTTTGCATAGGTCCAGGTTTTGATCAGGAGCAGCGACAGTAGAGTTTTGCGTGGGAGTTGAGCATTTCGAGACCAAGGTAGCTTGCAGGCGTCCGCAGGCCTGGCGTCTCTTCCACTTATTTATATTATTTGTTGTAGTCTCATTGTTCCGAGATAGACAATTATTATTTATTTTCTTTCAGACCATTATGTGTAGTATTCAGTAGTAGTTCGTGAGTTGGTGACTCCACGTCTTGGGTAGAGGATTTCATTAGTGTTTTACCTTGGTATTTCTTAATTTTATTTTGAAAGTCTTCCGCACTTATTTAATTAATGTTATTGTTCTTGTTGATAAAAAAAATGAGTATGAAATAATGATAGGAACATGATAATGTTGCATGTAGTGGCTTGCCTAGCTACCACGAGTAGGCGCCATCACGATCCCGATGTTGGGAGAAAATCCAGGGTCGTGACAACTAGTGGCTTGCCTAGCTACCACGAGTAGGCGCCATCACGATCCCGATGTTGGGGGAAAATTCGGGTCGTGACATTCCCTATGGTATCTATAATTAAATGTCTCCATTCATGACTTCAATTAATAATAGGCACCTCAGTAAAGTTGACTCCCATATTTGAAAAAAGACACCCATTTGAAGATGATTCGATATCGGGCCACATCCTACATTAGTCATTTAGGAATACAAGAAATGGGTTCGTGATGGTCTTCTAACTAGACTGAACAAAAGTGAATTTTTCTCCGATATGTCAATTATGTATTCATAATTTTTAAAATGTATATAATAATTTTACCAAATCATTGTAGAAGTAATTTGTAAGACCAATTCAAGAAGAACAATTCAATACTTCGTATACTGTTAGATTTTGGAGTTGATCAAGTCACTTCAAAAAATTAGTTTTACCTTCTCTCGTTTGACGATAAACTATGGGACGACAATGTAAGCTATACCCCTTCCAACTTTAGTTTAATGTATTGTTTTGTGATTTGTTTGTCTAATTTTATAATTCACAATTTGAACTCTCACATAAATTTGTATTTATATTATTCATTTGCTATGCAAGCATTCTGTTATTCATATGGCTTACATGATTTTGATGTATTTAACTGTATTTAGATGTATCGTTTACACATATATTTAATAGTATTCATTTATATTTATATTTTTCATGATTAGTTTTTGATTAGTTCTTGTCTTGTATTTAATAGTACGCATTTTGTATAAATATTGTTCATGATTTGTGATGACCCGGTCCGTCGTCATGTGAGTTACCATCCCGTATTCCCCATTATATGCTTGTTCATGTTTCAATATATGTATTTGGTGAATTTGAGTCAATTCGGATCGAGTTTGGTAGGAAATAAGACAAATAGTCTCTTTGATGATGGAAGAGTTTGGAAAAGTCAACCAGATGTTGACTTGTTAGTTAGAGGGCTCGAAATCAAATTCTGATGGTCCAGTTAGCTTCGGAGGATCATTTGTGGCTTACGAGAGTTATCGGAATTGAATTTGGAGGTCCGGTGTAGAATTAGGCTTGAATTGGCGAAGTTGGAATTTTGGCGCATTCCGATCGATAGGTGAGATTTTCATTTGGGTGTCGAAATGGAATTCTGACAGTTGCAGTAGCTTCGTTAGGTGATTTTAGATATGTCTGCAAATTTTTAGGTCGTTCGAGCATCGTTTGATCGGGTTTTGGATTGGATGTTGGTTTCGGGAGTTTTAGTTGAAACTTAAGCTTGAATCCGCCTTAATTTGATGATCTGTGTGTCTAAGGGTATGTTTTTATGATTGGAAAAAGTTTGTATGATGATTTAGAGTGGGTTTGTATTTTTGGTTGAGGTCCTGGGGGCCTCGGGATGAGTTTGGGTGATTAAACGAAGGAAATTTGGAAGTTGAATTGCTGGTATGGAATTTACAGCAGTGATTTCCGCTTCTACAAAAGGGAGACCGCAGAAGCGGCTACGCAGAAGCGGAAGATCAATTGCATATGCGAGTTTATGGGTAGCTAGCAAAATCTACAGAAGCGGGTGCCATGTCATAGAGCGGGCCTGCAGAAGCGGGCATATGTCCGCAGAAGCGGAAGTCAGCGGAATGGGTAGTCTCGCGGCAGCAGAGGAATTTCCGCTTAAGCAATCTCGCAGAAGCGAGAGTTGAACCGCAGAAGCGGTGTGTGGATTTAATGAAATGTCGCAGAAGTGACTCAATGACCACAGAAGCAGACACGCGGAAGCGGTACTGTAGACGCAGAAGCAAAAACATCTGGGGTTTTATGACCAATATTGTTTCGAATTTTTAGAAGTCTTAAGTCATTTGGGGCTTCGAACTTAGAGACGAATTTGGCGATTTTAAGGAGTAAATTGAGGAGTATCATTAGGTAAGCACTCTTGGATCCAAATTATGTTAATATACTGATAAAACCATGGATTTAATCTCTGATAATGGAGGAATTGAGGTATAAAAATTGAGGATTTTGCTCTAAGCTTGGGGAATAGAAAATTGACGATTTGAGTGAGCAAACAGATTCCTATTTTGATAAACTTTATATGTATGGAGTTGTCGTGAGATAAGGATTCTGAAAATGTAACTTTCGTAATTTTTTGTGATGCGGGCCCGGGGCTCGGGTTTTGGCAACTTCGTGTTTTTGGGTGTTTTTCGAGTCCTTTCGATTGGGTTATGATTTATTTGCCTATTTGATGTATTCTTATTGGTTTTGATCAGATTTGGCACCCGAGGAGGTCGATTTGTGAGGCAAGTGCAAGGCGAGCTAGGACTTTTGCCGGTTCGAGGTGAGTGGTAGTAATAAATGATATACTGAGGGTTTGAAACCCCGTATTTGTACTATACAGTGCTATGTCGAGATGAAACACGCGTCATGTGACGAGCGTGGTGATATTATGACTGGGGATTTGGAGTTAGTCCATCCCGACTATTGGTTTACTGTTCATATTGATTGAGACTGAGCTTATATCTATATAATTGGGCTAGTTGCCATGTTTGGGGCCTTGTGCCGATCTGTAGAACCTTAGGAAAGCAAGTGGAGCTAAATAACCCCTATATCATGTTGAACACATACCCTTAGCCGTACTCATAGCTGTATAGCATGACATGAACAAATACTAGATGTGTACTCTAAGTGAGAATACCTAGGGTTGAATACCCTATTCTAGCTGAGTGGGCCTGAGAGGCCGAGTCTATATTGACTGAGAGGGGTCGAGGACCTATAGTGAGGTATTGATATATATACCGGATCGGGGTGCACGCCGTAGCTATATATATATACATGTATTTGATCGGACTGCACGCCACAATAATATATATATGATATATATATGGATCGGACTGCACGCTGCAGTAATATATACGTGATACATAATATGGATCGGAGTGCATGTATACACACACACACACATACACACACACACACACACACACACACATATATATATATATACACATATATATATATATATATATATATATATATATATATATATATATATATATATATATATATATAGATCGGACTGCACCACAGTGATATATATGTGGATCGGGCTGCACGCCGCAGTATAATAGCGCTTGGGCTGAAGGAGCCCCTCCGGATTCTGCACACACCCGAGTAAGCACAGTTATGGATTATTGGATCAGGCTGCATGCCGCATCATTATATATATTATATTGGATCGGACTGCACGCCGTAATATTATATATATGATATATATATATATATATATATATATATATATATATATTGGATCGGGCTGCACGCCACAGTAGTATAAGTGAGGATCGGGCTGCGCGCCACAGCAGAGTTGGATCAGTGTTGGACTAGTGTGAGGTAGTAGTAGACAGAAACCGGATTTTCTCTTTAGAGATGAGTTACCCGTACAGGTTTTCTTAGAACTGTTTAGTGTTCTTACCGGTGTTCTTACTTTCAGATATTATTTATTGATTACTATTCACTGAGTTGGAAGTACTCACTCTACTCCCTGCATCTTGTGTGCAGATACAGGGTTCTTGGAGGGCAGTTGAGCTCTACACTGCTATCTTATCATTTTCTAAGGGGATATCAAGGTAGCTGTCGACTTCCGCAGGACCCGATCTCTCCCTTCCTCTGTCTATCTTTTGTTTATTCTACTTAGGCTCGAAGTGTATAGGGTTTACTCTATTGTTAGTGGCTCAGACTTGTGACACCAAATCTATTGAGCTGTATTTTCAGTTGTTTCTATTTCTGCATTTATTATTATTGCTATAAAAATAGGCTAGTTAACTCTAAATGGAACAATCATAGTTAATAATTAAACTGGTCATCTGGAAAATGGTCGGGCTTGCCTAACAATGTGTTCGGTGCCATCACGATCGGGGTTTGGGTCGTGAAAAGTTGGTATCACAGCCTAGATTATCAGGTCTCGTGATTTATGAGTCGGTTTGGTAGTGTCTCACGGATCGGTACGGAGACGTCTGTACTTATCCTCGGGAGGCTGCAGAACCTTTTAGGAAAACATCAAATTCTTGAAATTCATGTCGTGCGACTTTGTTGATCCGAAGCTGAACTTTTGTATTCTATTCTCTCACAGATGGCAAGGACTCGTGCTACAGGACGAGGCGGACGACCACCATTGCCACCTGCTAGAGGCCGTGGACGTGGCCGTGGTTGTGGTAGGGGTAGAGCAGTTGGGGTAGTACCAGTTGACCCACCAGCTATCCCCATTCCTGATCAGCTTCCAGTTGTAGAGGTCCCAGCAACACCTGTTCAGGCAACAACTATGACTATTTTGATTCTGGGTCTTTAGGAGACCCTAGCTCAGATATTGACAGTTTACGCTGGCCTGGCTCAGGAAGTTTCAGCCTCCACTGCAACAACTACATCCCAAACTAGGGGTGGTCATCAGACCCCCGCAGCTCGCACTCCAGAGCAGGTAGTGCAGGGTCTTCAGACACTTAAGACACCACCAATCCAGTCAGTGGCTCCAGCTCAGCCGGTTCAATTTCAGGGTGACAGAGTCCCAGTGATGCCTGACGACGAACGGTGTCATTTTGAGAGGTTTAGAAGACTTTCACCTCCTATATTCAGTGGTACGCCGGGCAAGAACGCCCAAGGCTTTCTCGACAAGTGCCGCCGTATGCTCCGTACAGCAGGGATTCTTGAGTCAAGTGGTGTATCATTTACTAATTTCCAGTTTCAGGGAGCAGCCTTCACATGGTGGGAGGCTTATGAGCATCGTAGGCTGGCAGGTACGGCACCATTGACATGGCAGGAGTTCTCCATGATTTTTTTGGAGAAGTGGATACCCCGGAGGAGTTATGTATGTAGTTTGAGTGGCTCCGTCAGGGGGATATGACAGTGTCAGAATATGAGGTGAGGTTTACTAAGTTAGCCAGATATGCACTATGGATGGTTCCTACTGATCGGGAGAGGATTAGGCTCTTTGTAGATGGATTTATTTATCCTATTTGTATCTTGATGACCCGAGAGAGGGTCCTTAGTCATTGATTTGAGGACGCAATTGATATAGCTTGCGACATTGAGACAGACCGTCACCGAGAGCGAGAGGAGAGGGAGGCCAAGAGGCCTTGGGGATCATCTAGTTCCAACGGTACTCAGACTAGAGTCTAGAGTCAGCAGAGCCGAAGTCGCTCTTTTAGATATTCACTGCCAGCCCACTTAGAGTATCATGGGTCATCTTTTGACCGAGGTCATCAGGGTTCTCATCAGGGCCATACATCTCTCAGTGCCCTACCAGTGTAGAGTTCATCTCAAGCTCCATCTGTTCAAGGTTCTTCCCGACCTAGTTCTTCTGCTGGACACTCTGGTGCGAGGGGTTCCCTTCAGTCCTAGCCCCCAGCACCCGGGACATGTTTTGAGTGTGGGGAGTTTAGGCATATCCGCAAAGAGTGTCCCTATCTTGTATCCAGGCCATATCAGTAGACGGGACAACCCTCATCTTCTTGTTCATTTACTTAGCACCCGCCCCACCAACTAGGGGTGATGGTCAGGCAAGCAGGGGTCACCCTCGAGGGGGAGGCCGATCAGGTGGTCATGCTCGTTTATGCTCTTCAGGGCCGTTCAGATACGGTCGCTTCAGACGCTGTTATTAAAGGTATTATTTCAGTCTGCCACATAGATGCCTTAGTTTTGTTCTATCCTGGTTCTACTCATTCTTATGTATCTTCATATTTTGCCCCTCATTTGGGCACGACCTGAGGGTGTCTTGCATTTCCCGTGCATGTATCTACCCCGTGGGCGATACCATTATTGTAGAGCACGTGTAGCAGTCCTGTCTTGTTACTATTAGGGTCTAGAGACCCGAGTAGACTTACTACTATTGAGCATGATTGATTTTGAGGTCATTTTGGGCATGGACTGGCTATTTCCATGTCACGCTATTCTAGTCTATCATGCCAAGACAGTCACATTGGCTATGCTTGGTATTCCAAAGATCGAGTGGCAAGGCATGATTGATTATGTACCCAGCCGGGTAATTTCTTTCCTAAAGGATCAACAGATAGTTGGGAAGGGATGTCTATCGTATTTGGCATTTGTGCGGGATGTTGGAGCTGAGACTTCGAGTATTGATTCTGTTCCCGTTGTGAGGGAGTTTCCTGATATATTTCCCTGAGACCTGACGGGCATGCCGCCAGACAGGGATATTGACTTAGGGATTGATTTGGTGCTGGGCACTCAGCCTATTTCTATTACTCCTTACCGTATGGCACCTGCTTAGTTGAAAGAATTGAAGGAGCATCTTTAGGAACTCCAAGATAAAGGGTTCATTCGGCCGAGTGTGTCATCGTGGGGTGCACCGGTCTTGTTTGTTAAGAAGAAGGATGGCTCAATGAGGATGTGTATTGATTACAAACAGCTAAACAAAGTAACAGTGAAGAACAAGTATCCATTGCCACACATTGATGATTTATTTGACAACCTCCTAGGAGCTAGGGTATTCTTGAAGATTGACCTTCATTCCGGCTATCACCACTTGAAGATTAGAGATTCTGATATTATGAAGACAGCCTTCAGGACGAGATATGGGCACTATAAGTTTCTAGTGATGTCTTTTGGGCTGACCAATGCCCCAGCTGCGTTCATGCATTTTATGAACAGTGTGTTCCGACCTTATTTGGACTCTTTTGTGATCGTGTTTATTGATGACATCCTGGTGTACTCTCGTAGCCAGGAGGAGAATGCTCAGCATCTGAGAGTTGTATTACAGAGGTTGCGGGAGGAGAAGTTATATTCCAAGTTCTCCAAGTACAAGTTCTGTATCGAGTCTGTGGCTTTCCTGGGGCACGTGTTGTCCGCTGATGGTATTTAGGTGGATCCGAAGAAGATAGAGGTGGTGCAGAGTTGGCCTAGACCGACCTCATCCACTGAGATTCGTAGTTTCCTGGGATTATCATGGTATTATCGCCAATTCGTTCAGGAATTCTCTTCTATTGCTTCACCCTTGACTAAGTTTACTCAGAAGGGTGCTCCATTTGTGTGGTCCGAGGAGTGTGAGGAGAGATTTCAGAAGCTCAAGACAACATTGACCACGACGCCAGTTTTGATATTGTCGTCAGCTTCAAATTCTTATACTGTGTATTGTGATGCCTCGAGAGTTGGCATTGGATGTGTGTTGATGCAGGAGGGTAGGGTTATTGCTTATGCTTATCGCTAGTTGAAGCCCTATGAGAAGAACTACCCTGTGCATGATAGTTAGCAGCCATAGCTCACGCTTTGAAGATTTGGAGACATTACTTGTATGGAGTTTCATGTGAGGTGTATACTGATCATCGTAGCCTTCATCATCTATTCAAGAAAAAAGATCTTAATTTGAGACAGTGGAGGTGGCTTGAGTTGCTTAAAGATTATGACATTACCATATTGTATCATGCGGGGAAGGCCAATGTTTTGGCCGATGCTTTGAGCCATAAGGCGGTCAGTATGGGCAGGTTAGCTTATATTCCAGTTGGGAAGAGGCCCTTTGCATATGATATTCAGGTGTTGGCCAATCGGCTAGTGAGTTTGGATATTTCTGAGTCGAGCCGAGTGTTGGCTTGTGTTGTTTCTCGGTCCTTCGTATATGATTGCATCAGAGATCGTCAGTATGATGATCCGCATTTGCTTGTCTTTAAGGACAGAGTTCAACACGATGATGTTAGAGATGTGTCTATTGATAGTGATGGTATTCTGATGATGTAGGGTCGGATATGTGTGCCCAATGTAGATGTCATTCGAGAGTTGATACTAGAGGAGGCTCACAGCTCGCGGTACTCTATTCATCCGGGTGCCGCGAAGATGTACCAGGACTTTAGACACCATTACTGGTGGAGGAAGATGAAGAAAGATATTGCTAGTCATGTAGCCAAATGTCTCAATTGCCAGCAGGTCAAGTATGAGCATTAGAGACCGGGCGATGTTCTTCAGCGTATGGTTATTCCTGAGTGGAAATGGGAGCGGATTACCATGGATTTTGTGAGTGGACTCCCTTGTACTTCGAGGAAGTTTGATTCAATGTGGGTGATTGTTGATCGGCTGACCAAATCCACACACTTCATCCCAGTATGTACTACTTATTCATCGAAGCGGTTAACAGTGATCTTTATTCGGGAGATTGTCAGATTGCATGGGGTTCCAGAGTCTATCATATCAGATAGAGGTACTCAGTTCAATTCTCAGTTCTGGAGAGCATTTTAGCAGGAGCTGGGTATGCAGGTAGAGTTGAGCACACCATTTCATTCTCAGACAAACGGACTATTCAGATCTTAGAGGATATGTTGCATGCTTGTGTGATCGATTTTGGAGGTTCATGGGATGAGTTTTTGCCACTTGCAGAGTTTGCCTACAACAACAGTTATCAGTCGAGTATTCATATGTCCCATATGAGGCGTTGTATGGTAGGCGGTGTAGATCTCCTATGGGATGATTTGAGACTGGCGAGGCTAGATTGATAGGGACTAAGTTAGTTTAGGATGCCTTGGAGAGAATGAAGTTGATTCAGGAGAGGCTTCGTACAGCACAGTCACGCTAGAAGAGTTATGCAGACCGTAAGGTTTGAGATGTGTCTTTCATGGCTGGCGAGAGAATCTTGTTGAAGGTTTCACCCATGAAGGGTGTTATGTGGTTTGGGAAGAAAGGGAAGCTAAGTCCCAGGTTCATTGGTCATTTTGAGATACTTAGGAGGATTGGGGAGGTGGCATATGAGCTTAGCTTTGCCACCCAGCTTGTCCAGTGTGCATCCAGTATTCCATGTGTCTATGCTCCGGAAGTACGTCGGGGATCCGTCTCATGTGTTGGACTTCAGTACAATTCAGCTTGATGGTGATCTATCTTATGATGTGGAGCCGATGGCTATTCTGGGTCGTTAGGTTCAAAAGTTGAGGTCCAAGTACATTGCTTCAGTTAAGGTGCATTGGAGAGGCCGGCCCGTGGAGGAGGGTACTTGGGAGACCGAGCAGGAGATGTGGAGTAGATATCCCCACTTATTTGAGACTCCAGGTATATTTCTTGACCCACTTGAGGACGAGCGTTTGTATTAGTTGGGCAGAATGTGATGACCCGGTCCGTCATCATGTGAGTTACCACCCCGTTTCCCCCGTTATATGCTTGTTTATGTTTTAATATATGTGTTTGGTGAATTTGAGTCAATTCGGATCGAATTTGGTAGGAAATGAGACAAAAAGTCTCTTTGATGAAGGAATAGTTTGGAAAAGTCAACTGGATGTTGACTCTTGAGTTAGAGGGCTCAAAATCGAATTCTGTTAGTTCAGTTAGATTCAGGGGATCATTTTTGGCTTAGGAGAGTGATCGGAATTATTCTGGAGGTCCGGTATAGATTTAGGCTTGAATTGGCGAAGTTGGAATTTTGACGAATTCTGGTCGATAACTGAGATTTTCATCTGGGGGTCGGAATAGAATTTTGACAATTCCAGTATCTTCGTTAGGTGATTTTGGATATGTCTTCAAATTTTCAGGTCATTCGAGCATCATTTGGTCAGGTGTTCGATTGGATGTTGGTTTCGGGAGTTTTAGTTGAAACTTAGGCTTGAATCCGCCTTAATTTAATGATCCGTATGTTTAAGAGTATATTTTTATGATTGGAACAAGTTCGTATGATGATTTAGAACGGGTTTGTATTTTTTGTTGAGGTCCCGGGGGCCTCGAGAGGAGTTCGGGTGATTAAACGAAGGAAATTCGAAAGTTGAATAGCTGGTATGGAATTTACAGCAGTGGTTTTCGCTTCTGTGGAAGGGAAACCGCAAAAGCAGCTCCGCAAAAGTGGATGATCAATCACAGATGCGAGTTTATGAGTGGCCAGCAATATTCGTAGAAGCGGGTGCCTTGTCGCAGAGGCAGGCCTACAGAAGCGGGCATATGTCCGCATAAGCGAAAGTCAGCGGAATGGGTAGTATCGCGGAAGCAGAGAAATTTCTGCTTAAGCGGTCTCGCAAAAGTGTGAGTTGAACCGTAGAAGCGGTGTTGGACTTTAATGAAATGTCGCAGAAGCGACTCAATGACCGCAGAAGCGGATACGCGAAAGAGGTACTGTAGCCGTAGAAGCGAAAACATCTGGGGTTTTGTGACCAGTGTTGTTTCGAAATTTCAGAAGTATTAAGTCATTTTGGGCTTCGAACTTTGAGACGAATTTGGCGATTATGAGGTGGAAATTGAGGAGTATAATAGGTAAGCACTCTTGGACCCAAATTATGTTACTATACTGATAAACCATGGATTTAATCTCTGATAATGGAGGAATGGAGGTGTGAAAATGGAGGATTTTGCTTTAAGCCTGGGAAATAGAAAATTGACGATTTGAATGGGCAAACAGATTCTGATTTTGATAAACTTTATATGTATCGACTCGTGGCGAGATAAGGATTCTGCAAAATACGACTTTTGTAATTTTTCAAGAAGTGGGACCGAGGCTCGGGTTTTGGCAACTTCGTATTTTTGGGTATTTTTCGAGTCCTTTCGATTGGGTTATGATTTATTAGCCCATTTTGATCTATTCTTATTGGTTTTGATCAGATTTGGCACCCGAGGAGGTTGATTTGCGTGGCAAGCGCAAGGCGAGCTAGGACTTTTGTCGATTCGAGGTGAGTGGTAGTGATGAATGATATAGTGAGGGTTTGAAACCCCGTATTTGCACTATACAGTGCTATGTTGAGATGAACCATGCGTCATGTGACGAGCGTGGTGATATTGTGACTGGGGATTCGGACTTATTCCATCCTGACTGTTGGTTTACTGTGCATATTGACTGAGATTGAGCTTATATCTGTATAATTGGGCTAGTTGCCATGTTTGGGGCCTTGTGCCGATCTATAGAACCTTAGGAAAGCATGTGGAGCTAAATGACCCCGATATCATATTGACCACATACTCTTAGCCGTACTCATAGTTGTATAGCATGACATGAACTAGTACTAGATGTGTACTATAAGTGAGAATGCGTAGGGTTGAATACCCTATTCTAGCTGAGTGGGTCCGAGAGGCCGAGTCTATATTGACTGGGAGGGGTCGAGGACCCATAGTGAGGTATTGATATATATACCGGATCGGGCTGCACGCCGCATCAGTATATACATATACGTGTATTGGATCGAACTGCACGCTGCAATAATATTTATATGATATATATATGGATCGGACTGCACGCCGCATAGATATATATATATATATATATATATATATATATATATATATATATATATATATATATATATATATATATATATATATATATATATATATATATACTGCTGCGGCGCTGCAGTGATATATATGTGGATCGGACTGCACGCCGCAATATTATAGCACTTGGGTTGAAGGAGCCCCTCCGGAGTCTGCACACAACCCCATTGAGCGCAAATATATATTATTGGATCGGGCTGCACGACGCAACATTATATCTATTATATTGGATTGGGCTGCACGCTGCAGCATATTTTATATATGATATATATATTAGATCGGGCTGCACGCCGTAGCAGTATAAGTGAGGATCGGGCTGTGCGCCGCAACAATGTTGGATCAGTGTTGGACCAGTGTGAGGTAGTAGGTGACGGAAACCAGATTTTCTCTTTAGAGATGTGTTACCTGTACCTTGGAACTGTTTAGTGTTCTTACAGGTGTTCTTACATTCAGTTATTATTTATTCATTACTACTCACTGAGTTGGAAGTACTCTGTCACGACCCAAACCCCGGTCGTGATGGCACCCAACACAATGTTAGGCAAGCCCGACCAAATTATCCCTTAAACCAGCCAATTATTAATTCTAATTAATCAAGTTAACTTAAACAGCAAGTGATCATATCAAAATGACAAACGAAATAGTAAAGCATACAAAATACGGTCCCAACCAAATCGTGGTGTCACGAGTTTGAGCCTCTACAGAATAAACATCCTAGTACATACAAGTCTAAGCAAGATGAAACCAACAAAATGATAAAGAAGGAGAAAACAGGTTCTGCGGACGCCGGCAGCTACCTCGTAGTCTCCGCAAAAGTAGATTAGGATCAGCAGCTACAACAACTCAACTGCTCTCGGGTACCTGTGAATCTGCACAAAAAGTGCAGGGGAGTGGGGTGAGTATATTTTCAACTTAGTGAGTAATAATAATAAACAATAACTGAAAGTAAGAACTCATGTGCTATCACTAGACAGTTCTAAGGCAACCCCCACAGGTAAGTCATCACTACAATAAGTACTCTAATCTCCAGTCCACATCTATCTCAACTAGGTCCCACAAGGACCACATCCTCACTTGTTCCACTACGGTGTACAACCATCTCAATATATGGAGATATATACGTATGTCTATAGTGTATAAGTATATCATTAAGTATAATGCTGCAGCGTGCAGCCCGATCCAATATATATACTGCAGCGGCGTGCAGCCCGTTCCATTTAACATCGACGACGCTCACTAGGGGTGTATACAGACTTCGGAGGGGCTCCTTCAGCCCAAGCGCAATAATACTATGGCGTGCAGTCCTATCCAATATATATAACGCTGCGGCGTGCAGCCCGATCCAATATATATATTACTGCGGCGTGCAGCCCGATCCAATATATATACTGCTGCGGCGTTTAGCCCGATCCAATATATATACTGCTGCGGCGTGTAGCCCGATCCAATATATATACTACTGCGGTGTGCAGCCCGATCCAATATATATTTGAGGTATTATATATATAATACCTCAAACGGGTCCTCGACCCAGTCCCAATAAGTACAGGATTGGCCTTTCAGGCCCACTCAGCTAAATCATGGAATTTCCACCCTAAGTAATCTATCTCTCACAGTACACATCTAGTACTGGCTCTTAATAGGCTATTCAGCTATTTTTACGGCTGAGTGTAAGTTTCCAACATGATATAAGGGTCACCTAGCTCTACAGGTTCCCTAATGCTCTACAGATCGGCACAAGGCCCCAAACATGGCTATTAGCCCAATTACACAGTCATAATACGTAGTATTCTATTACCCGGGAAGGACCAAGTCCAAACCCCCAATCACAATGTCACCACGCCCATCACAAAACGCGTGTCTCATCTCAACATAGCATTGTGAAGTGCTAGTACGGGGTTTCAAACCCTCAGTACATTATTTACTATCACCACTCATCTCGAACCGGTAGAAGCCTCAATCCGCCTTGCGCTTACCCCGCAAATCAACCTCCTCGGATGCCTAATATGCTCAAAATCAATGATAATACATCAATACATGCCAAATTCACGCAACCCATTCGAAATAACCCAAATTGCATCAAAACCCACAAAGTTGACAAAACCCGACTTTTGGTGTGCTTCTCGAAAAATTACAAAAGTCATATATTCGGAACCCTCGTCTCAATACGAGTCTATGCATATAACGTTTTCCAGATTCGGACTCATATTTCCCACTCAAATCGACATTTTACCAAAGCCCTGGCCTAGGCTAAATTCCCCCATTAATTCATCCAATTTCAGTGAAATAGAGGAAGATTTCAAGATAAAACGCGTAAATGAACCATAAAACTCACCTCCGATGATAACCCGATGAACTCCCAGCAATATCTCGCCCAAATTGCCCAATTCGCCTCTCAAAACCGAGCCCCAATGTTTTTGTAACTTCTGAAATTTACCCTTTCTGTTATTTTTAACACAGGCACGATTTCCGGTCCTGCGGATCCTGACTCGCACCTGCGAGTCCGCTTCTGCGGACAAACGTCCGCTTCTGCGGACAAACGTCCGCTTCTGTGATCCAGCTCCAAGCCAGCCCAATTCGCACCTGCGGCCCAGGTCCCGCTCCTGCGAGACCGCTCTTGCGAACTCGCCTCCGCATCTGCGATCCTCCCCAAACGCCTGCCTTCCGCTTTTGCGACCTCGGACTCGCAGAAGCGAGTCCGCTCCTGCGATGCATCGTCTGCTTTTGCGGAACCACCTGACTAGGCCCCCTTTCGCATCTGTGATGCTAATGCCACTCCTGCGATCCCGCTTCTGCTGTCCCCAATCCGTAGGAGCGAAAATGCAGCTGCAATTTATAACTGCAGCTCCTAAACTCCAAATCCTTCCGTTTAACCTCCCGAAACCACCCCGAGCCCCCCGGGACCCCAATGAAAGCCACAAACATACTCCATAGCACCATACGAACTTGCTCCAATGATAAAAACACATACTTTAACACGAAAAACATCGAATCTAAGCAAATTTAAGCCTAAATTTTCATTCAAACTTCCGCAACTGACATTCGACCAAACGACCTCCGAATGACCTGAAATTTTGCAGGCATATCGAAAATTACCTAAAGGAGCTATTGCAACTGTCGGAATTCCATTCCGACTCCCAGATCAAAATCTCACCTATCGATCAGATATCGCCAAAATTTAACTTTAACCAATTCAAGCCTAAAACTACACCGGACCTCCAAATTCACTTCCGATCGCTCTCCTAGCTCACAAATGACCTCCCGGAGCTGACCGAATCATCAGAATTCGATTCCGAGCTCTCTAACTCACAATTGAGCACCCAACTGATTTTTCTCAACTATTCCTTCTTCTAAGAGACGATTTGTGTCAATTTCGACCAAACTCAACCCGGATTGACTCAAACTTACCCAACAAGCATATTGTAACATTAACAAGCATAGAACGGGGATAACAGGGTGATAACTCACATGATGACAGGCCGGGTCATCACATTCTCCCCAACTTAAGAAAACGCTCGTCCTCGAGCGGGTCAAGAAACATACCTGGAGACTCAAATAGGTGGGGATATCTGCTCCGCATCTCCTGCTCGACCTCCCAAGTAGCCTCCTCCACGGGCCGACCTCTCCACTGCACCTTGACTGAAGCAATCTCCTTGGACCTCAACTTTCGAACTTGCCTACCTAGAATAGCCACTTGATCCACATCATAAGATAGATCACCATCAAGCTGAATGGTACCGAAGTCTAATACATGAGACGGATCCCCGATATATTTCCGGAGCATAGACACATGGAATACTGGATAAACGCTAGATAAGCTGGGTGACAAGGCCAACTCATATGCCAGCTCTCCAACCCTCACGAGTATCTCAAAAGGACCAATGTACCTTGGACTCAACTTCCCTTTCTTCCCGAACCTCATGACACCCTTCATGGGTGAAACCTTCAACAATACTCCGTCACCAACCATGAAAGACAACTCTCGAACTTTACGGTCTACATAACGCTTCTGGCGAGACTGTGCTGTGCGATGCCTCTCCTGGATCAACTTCACTCTATCCAGAGCATCCTGAACTAACTCAGTCCCTATCAATCTATCCTCACCAGGTTCAAACCATCCCACGGGAGATCTATACCATCTGCCATACAAAGCCTCGTACGGGGCCATCTGAATACTCGACTGATAATTGTTATTGTAGGCAAACTCAGCAAGTGGCAAGAACTCATCCCACGAACCACCAAAGTCAATCACACATGCTCGCAACATATCCTCTAGGATCTGAATAGTGCGCTCAGACTGCCCGTCTGTCTGGGGGTGAAATGCGGTGCTCAACTCAACCCGCGTACCCATCTCTCGCTGAAATGCTCTCCAAAACTGAGAAGTGAACTGAGTGCCTCTGTTAGATATAATAGACACTGAGACCCCATGCAACATGACAATCTCCCGAATAAAGATCGCTGCCAACCGCTCTGATGTGTAAGTAGTACTAACTGGGATGAAATGTGTGGACATAGTCAGCCGATCAACAATCACCCACACATAATCAAACCTCCTCTCTGTCCGAGGGAGCCCAGTAACAAAATCCATGGTGATCGTCTCCCATTTTCACTCGGGAATAACCATACACTGAAGAGCACCGCCCGATCTCTGATGCTCATACTTGACCTGCTGGCAATTGAGGCACTTAGCTACATGCCTAACAATATCCATCTTCATTCTCCTCCACCAGTAGTGTTGTCTCAAGTCTTGGTATATCTTCGCGGCACCCGGGTAAATAGAGTACCGCGAACTGTGTGCCTCCTCAAGTATCAACTCCCGCAAACCATCTACATTGGGCACGCATATACGGCCATGCATCCTCAGAACACCATCACTGTCGATAGTCACATCCCTAGCATCATTGTGCAGCACTCTGTCCTTAAGGACAAGCAAATGTGGGTCATCATACTGTCGCTCCCTGATGCGATCATATAAGGAAGATCGAGAAACAACACAAGCCAACACTCGACTCGGCTCCGAAATATCTAATCTCACTAGCCGATTGGCTAGGGCCTAAACATCATAAGCAAATGGCCTCTCCCCAACCGGGATGAAAGCTAGGCTGCCCATACTAACCGCCTTCCGACTCAAAGCATCGGCCACAACATTGGCCTTCCCTGGATGATACAAGATAGTGATGTCATAATCCTTAAGCAACTCCAACCACCTTCGCTGTCTCAAATTAAGGTCCTTCTGCTTGAACAAATGCTGACGACTGCAATGATCCGTGTACAACTCACATGAGACACCATACAGGTAATGCCTCCAAATCTTCAAAGCGTGAACTATGGCTGCTAGCTCCAAATCATGAACAGGGTAGTTCTTCTCATGGGGCTTCAACCGACGAGAAGCATAAGCAATGACCCTACCCTCCTGCATCAACACACAACCAATTCCAACTCCTGAGGCATCACAATACACAGTATAAGGATCTGAAGCTAACGGCAGAATGAAGACTGGTGCTGTGGTCAGTGCTGTCTTGAGCTTCTGAAAGCTCTCCTCGCACTCCTTGGACCATACGAAAGGAACACCCTTCTGAGTAAATCTAGTCAAGGGTGAAGCAATAGAAGAGAATCCCTGAACGAATCGGCGATAATACCCTGCCAATCCCAGAAAGTTACGGATCTCAGTAACTGAGGTCGGTCTGAGCCAACTCTACACTACCTCTACCTTCCTCGGATTTAACTGAATGCCATCACGGGACACCACATGTCCTAAGAATGCCACGGACTCAAGCCAGAACTCACACTTGGAGAACTTGTCATATAGCTTCTCCTCTCTCAATCTCTGCAATACAATAATCAAGTGCCGAACATGCTCCTCCTGGCTACGAGAGTAAACTAGAATGTCATCAATGAACACAATCACAAATGAATCCATATAGGGCCTGAACATACTGTTCATCAGATGCATAAAGGCTGATGGGGCGTTGCTCAGCCCAAAAGACATCACAAGGAACTCATAGTGACCATATCCGGTCCTGAATGCAGTCTTCATAATGTCGGACTCTCTAATCTTCAGCTGATGGTAGCCTGAACGAAGATCAATCTTCGAGAATACCCTAGCTCCCTGGAGCTGATCAAATAAATCATCAATACGAGGTAGAGGATACTTATTCTTCACTGTTACTTTGTTTAGCTGCCTGTAGTCAATACACATCCTCATGGATCCGTCCTTATTCTTAACAAACAGGACCGGTGCACCCCACGGCGACACACTCGGCCGAATGAAACCCTTATCTAGGAGTTCCTGGAGCTGCTCCTTGAATTCCTTCAACTCAGCTGGTGCCATCCGATACAGAGGAATAGAAATAGGCTGAGTTCCTGGCACCAAATCGATACCAAAATCAATATCCCTGTCCGGCGGCATACCCGGCAGGTCTGAGGGAAACACATCAGGAAAGTCTCGCACAATGGGAACAGAATCAATACTGGGAGTCCGGGCCTCGACCTCCCGCACAAATGCTAAATAAGAGAGACATCCCTTCCCAACCATTAGTTGGGCCTTGAGGAAAGATATTACCCTGCTGGGTACATACTCAGTCGTGCCTCGCCACTCGATCCTCTGAATGCCCGGCATAGCCAAGGTGACTGTCTTGGCATGACAGTCCAGAATAGCATGTCATGGAGATAGCTAGTTCATGCCTAATATAACATCAAAATCAATCATGCTGTGAAGCAATAGGTCCACTCGGGTCTCCAGACCTCCAATAGTGACCAGATAGGACCGGTATACATGGTCCACCACAATAGTATCCCCTACCGGGGTAGATACATTCACTGGCAGCTCAAGGCACCCTCGGGTCGTGCCCAAATGAGGAGAAAAATATGTAGACACATAAGAATAAGTAGAACCAGGATCGAACAACACTGAGGCATCTCGGTGGCAGACTGAAATAATACTGTAATAACAGCATTGGAAGCAACGGCCTTAGATCGGCCTTGAAGAGCATGGCATCTAGCCTGTCCACCTGATCGGTCTCCCCCTCGAGGGCAACCCCTAGCTGACTGACCCTCATCCCTAGCTGGCGGGGCGGGTGCTGAAGTAGAAGGTCCAGATGACGAGGGCTGCCCCTCTGCTGATAAGACCTAGAAGCAAAATGGGGACACTCTCTACGGCGATCAGAACGGCCTGACTGCGAAGATCTGAAAAAGCGACCTCAGCTCTGAAGACTCAAGCCTCTGGTCTGAGTGCCACTGGAACTAGCTAAACCTCGAGGCCTCTTGGCCTCCCTCTAATCCCGCTTTCTGCGATGATCTGTCTCTATATCGCGAGCAATATCCACAGCATCCTTAAATGTACGACTCAAAACCCTCTCCCGAGTCATCAAAATACGAATGGGATAAATGAGGCCGTCCACAAAGCGTCCAATCCTCTCTCTGTCGGAAGGAACCAACCACGGTGAATGTCTAGACAACTCTGTAAACCTGATCTCATATTCTGACACTGACATGTCCCCCTGACGGAGACCCTTAAACTGCCTACGCATCTCCTATCTCTGAGATCGAGGCAACCACTTCTCCAAGAACAAGGTAGAGAACTCCAACCATGATAGTGGTGCCGCCCCTACTGGCCTGCGGCGCTCATAAGACTCCCACCAAGCGAAAGCTAGCCCCTGAAACTGAAAGGTAGTGAAAGATACCCCACTGGACTCCAATATCCCCGCCGTACGAAGCATTCGATGACACTTGTCCAGAAAACCTTGGGCTTCCTCGCCCAGAGCACCAGTGAACACTGGAGGAGATAACCTAGTGAACCTCTCGAGACGACGCTACTCATCGTCCGTCATAGCTGGGACCCTGTCCCCCTAAACCTGATCTGCTGGCTGAACCGGAACCACAGGTTGAACTGGAGGAGCCTCTCGTGTCTGCAAGCCCTGCACTGCTGGCTCTAGAGTGCGTGCGCTGGGGGTCTGATGACCACCCCCGGTCCCTGATGCAGCTGCCACTGTAGTAACTAAAACCGCCTATGCCAAGCTAGTGCAAACTGCTAGTATCTGAGCCAGGGTCTCTTGTAGACCCGGAATGACAATGGGCACAGCTGGTGCCTGAATTGGTGCTACTGGCACCTCAGCAACTGGGGGCTGTGGGTCAGCTGGTACTGCCTCAGCTACCTGACCTCTGCCATGACCACGGCCGCGTCCACGGCCTCTAGCTTGTGGTAGTGGTGGTTGTCTTCCCCGTTCGGAAGCTCGAGTTCTCACCATCTGCGAGAGAATAGAGTGTCAAAGTTCAGATCAAGTCAAAAGTAATCGCACGACAAGAATTCCAAGAATTAAAACTCTCCTAAAAGGTTTGCAGCCTCCCGAGGATAAGTACAAGCGTCCCCGTACCGATCCATGAGACTCTACTAAACCGGCTCATGACTCGCGAGACCTGTTAACCTAGGCTCTGATACCAACTTGTCACGACCCAAACCCCGGTCGTGATGGCGCCCAACACAATGCTAGGCAAGCCCGACCAAATTATCCCTTAAACCAGCCAATTATTAATTCTAATTAATCAAGTTAACTTAAACAGCAAGTGATCATATCAAAATGACAAACGAAATAGTAAAGCATATAAAATACGATCCCAACCAAATCGTGGTGTCACGAGTCTGAGCCTCTACAGAATAAACATCCTAGTACAAACCATTCTAAGCAAGTTGAAACCAACAAAATGATAAAGAAGGAGAAAACGGGTTCTGCGGACGCCGGCAGCTACCTCGTAGTCTCCGCAAAAGTAGATAAGGATCAGCAGCTACAACAACTCAACTGCTCTCGGGTACCTGTGAATCTGCACAAAAAGTGCAGGGGAGTGGGGTGAGTATATTTCAACTTAGTGAGAAATAATAATAAATAATAACTGAAAGTAAGAACTCCTGTGCTATCACTAGACAGTTCTAAGGCAACCCCCACAGGTAAGTCATCACTACAGTGAGTACTCTAATCTCCAATCCATATCTATCTCAACTAGGTCCCACACTGACCACATCCTCACTTGTTCCACTACGATGTACAACCATCTCAATATATGGAGATATATATGTACGTCTATAGTGTATAAGTATCTGATTAAGTATAATGCTGCGGAGTGCAGCCCGATCCAATATATATACTGCTGCGGCGTGCAGCCTGTTCAATTTAACGTCGACGGAGCTCACTGGGGTGTATATAGACTCCGGAGGGGCTCCTGCAGCCCAAGCACAATAATACTGCGGCGTGCAGTCCGATCCAACATATATACCGCTGCGGCGTGCAGCCCGATCCAATATATATACTGCTGAGGCGTGCAGCCTAATCCAATATATATACTGCTGCGGCGTGCAACCCGATCCAATAGGCTATTCAGCTAGTTTTACGGCTGAGTGTAAGTTTCCAACATGATATAATGGTCACCTAGCTCTACAGGTTCCTTAATGCTCTACAGATCGGCACAAGGCCCCAAACATGGCTATTAGCCTAATTACACAGCCATAATACACAGTATTCTATTAGCCGGGAAGGACCAAGTCCAAACCCCCAATCACAATGTCACCACGCCCATCACAAAACGCGTGTCTCATCTTAGCATAGCACTGTAAAGTGCTAGTACGGGGTTTCAAACCCTCAGTACATGTTTACTATCACCACTCACCTCGAAACTGTAGAAGCCTCAGTCCGCCTTGTGCTTTCCCTGTAAATCAACCTCCTCGGATGCCTAATCTGCTCAAAATCAATAATAATACATCAATATATGCCAAATTCACGCAACCCATACGAAATAACCCAAATTGCATCAAAACCCACAAAGTTGACAAAACCCGACTTTTGGTGCGCTTCTCGAAAAATTACAAAAGTCACATATTCGGAACCCTCGTCTCAATACGAGTCTATGCATATAACTTTTTCTAAATTCGGACTCTGATTGCCCACTCAAATCGACATTTCACCAAAGCCCTGGCCTAGGCTAAATTCCCCCATTAATTCATCCAATTTCAGTGAAATAGAGGAAGATTTCAAGATAAAAACGCGTAAATGAACCATAAAACTCACCCCCGATGATAACCCGATGAACTCCCAGCAATATCTCGCCCAAATTGCCCAATTTGCCTCTCAAAACCGAGCCCAAATGTTTTTGTAACTTCAGAAATTTACCCTTTCTGTTATTTTTAACACATGCACGATTTCCGGTCCTGCGGATCCTGACTCGCACCTGCGAGTCCGCTTCTGCGGACAAACGTCCGCTTCTGTGATCCAGCTCCAAGCCGGCCCAATTCGCACATGCGGCCCAGGTCCCGCTCCTGCGAGACCGCTCTTGCGAACTCGCCTCCGCATCTGCGATCCTCCCCAAACGCCTGCCTTCCGCTTTTGCGACATCGGACTCGCAGAAGCGAGTCCGCTCCTGCAATGCATCGTCTGCTTCTGCGGAACCACCTGACTAGGCCCCCTTTCGCATCTGCGATGCTAATGCCACTCCTGCGATCCCGCTTCTGCGTTCCCCAATCCGCAGGAGCGAAAATGCTGCTGCAATGTATAACTGCAGCTCCCAAACTCCAAATCCTTCCGTTTAACCTCCCGAAACCACCCCGGGCCCCCCGGGACCCCAATGAAAGCCACAAACATACTCCATAGCACCATACGAACTTGCTCCAATGATAAAAACACATACTTTAACACGGAAAACATCGAATCTAAGCAAATTTAAGCCTAAATTTTCATTCAAACTTCCGCAACCGACATTCGACCAAACGACCTCCGAATGACATGAAATTTTGCAGGCAAATCCAAAATAACCTAACGGAGCTATTGCAACTGTCCGAATTCCATTCCGACTCCCGGATCAAAATCTCACTTATCGATCGGATATCGCCAAAATTCAACTTTAGCCAATTCAAGCCTAAAACTACACCGGACCTCCAAATTCACTTCCGATCGCTCTCCTAGCTCATAAATGACCTCCCGGAGCTGACCGAATCATCTTAATTCGATTCCGAGCTCTCTAACTCACAAGTGAACACCCAACTGACTTTTCTCAACTATTCCTTCTTCTAAGAGACGATTTGTCTCAATTTCGACCAAACTCAACCCGGATTGACTCAAACTTACCCAACAAGCATATTGTAATATTAACAAGCATATAACGGGGATAACGGGGTGATAACTCACATGATGACGGGCCGGGTCATCACATTCTCCCCAACTTAAGAAAACGCTCATCCTCGAGCGGGTCAAGAAACATACCTAGAGACTCAAATAGGTGGGGATATCTGCTCCGCATCTCCTGCTCGACCTCCCAAGTAGCCTCCTCTACGGGCCGACCTCTCCATTGCACCTTGACTGAAGCAATCTCCTTGGACCTCAACTTTCGAATCTGTCTACCTAGAATAGCCACTAGCTCCACATCATAAGATAGATCACCATCAAGCTGAATGGTACTGAAGTCTAATACATGAGACGGATCCCCGATGTACTTCCAGAGCATAGACACATGGAATACTGGATGAACGCTAGATAAGCTGGGTGACAAGGCCAACTCATATGCTAGCTCTCCAACCCTCCTGAGTATCTCAAAAGGACCAATGTACCTAGGACTCAGCTTCCCTTTCTTCCCGAACCTCATGACACACTTCATGGGTGAAACCTTTAGTAATACTCTATCACCAACCATGAAAGACAACTCTCGAACCCTACGGCCTGCATAACTCTTCTGGCGTGACTGTGTTGTGCGAAGCCTCTCCTAAATCAACTTCACTCTATCCAGAGCATCCTGAACTAACTCAGTCCCTATCAATCTATCCTCACCGGGCTCAAATCATCCCACGGGAGATCTACATCATCTGCCATACAACGCCTCGTACGGGGCCATCTGAATACTCGACTAATAACTGTTATTGTAGGAAAACTCAACAAGTGGAAAGAACTCATCCCATGAACCACCAAAGTCAATCACACATGCCCACAACATATCCTCCAGGATCTGAATAGTGCGCTCAGACTGTCCGTCTGTCTGGGGGTGAAATGCGGTGCTCAACTCAACCCGCGTACCCATCTTTCGCTGAAATGCTCTCCAAAACTGAGAAGTGAACTGAGTGCCTCTATCAGATATAACAGACACTGGGACCCCATGCAACCTGACAATCTCCCGAATAAAGATCGCTGCCAACCGCTCCGATGAGTAAGTAGTACTAACTGGGATGAAATGTGTGGACTTAGTCAGCCGATCAACAATCACCCACACATAATCAAACCTCCTCTCTGTCCGAGGGAGCCCAGTAACAAAATCCATTGTGATCGTCTCCCATTTCCACTCGGGAATAACCATACACTGAAGAGCACCGCCCGGTCTCTGATGCTCATACTTGACCTGCTGGTAATTGAGGCACTTAGCTACATGCCTAACAATATCCATCTTCATTCTCCTCCACTAGTAGTGCTGTCTCAAGTCTTGGTATATCTTCGCGGCACCCAGGTGAATTGAGTACCGCGAACTGTGTGCCTCCTCAAGTATCAACTCTTGCAAACCATCTACATTGGGCACGCATATACGGCCCTGCATCCTCAGAACACCATCACTGTCGATAGTCACATCCCTAGCATCATTGTGCAGCACTCTGTCCTTAAGGACAAGCAAATGTGGGTCATCATACTATCGTTCCCTGATGCGATCATATAAGGAAGATCGAGAAACAACACAAGCTAACACTCGACTCGGCTCCGAAATATCCAACCTCACTAGCCGATTGGGTAGGGCCTGGACATCATAAGCAAATGGCATATCCCCAACTGGGATGAAAGCTAGGCTGCCCATACTAACCGCCTTCCGACTCAAAGCATCGGCCACATCATTGGCCTTCCCTGGATGATATAAGATAGTGATGTCATAATCCTTAAGCAACTCCAACCACCTTCGCTGTCTCAAATTAAGGTCCTTCTGCTTGAACAAATGCTGAAGACTGCAATGATCCGTGTACAACTCACATGAGACACCATACAGGTAATGCCTCCAAATCTTCAAAGCGTGAACTATGGCTGCTAGCTCCAAATCATGAACAGGGTAGTTCTTCTCATGGGGCTTCAACCGACGAGAAGCATAAGCAATGACCCTACCCTCCTGCATCAACACACAACCAATTCCAACTCCTGAGGCATCACAATACACAGTATAAGGATCTGAAGCTGTCGGTAGAATCAAGACTGGTGCTGTGGTCAGTGCTGTCTTGAGCTTCTGAAAGCTCTCCTCGCACTCCTCGGACCATAAGAAAGGAACACCCTTCCGAGTCAATCTAGTCAAGGGTGAAGCAATAGAAGAGAATCCCTGAACGAATCGGCAATAATACCCTGCCAATCCGAGAAAGTTACGGATCTCAGTAACTGAGGTCGGTCTGAGCCAACTCTACACTACCTCTACCTTCCTCGGATCTAACTGAATGCCATCACGGGACACCACGTGTCCTATGAATGCCACGGACTCAAGCCAGAACTCACACTTGGAGAACTTGTCATACAACTTCTCCTCTCTCAATCTCTGCAATACAATAATCAAGTGCCGAACATGCTCCTCCTGGCTACGAGAGTAAACTAGAATGTCATCAATGAACACAATCACAAATGAATCCATATAGGGCCTGAACATACTGTTCATCAGATGCATAAAGGCTGATGGGGCGTTGCTCAGCCCAAAAGACATCACAAGGAACTCATAGTGACCATACCTCGTCTTGAAGCTTGTCTTCTTAATATCAGACTCTCTAACCTTCAGCTGGTGGTAGCCCGAACGAAGATCAATCTTCGAGAATACCCTAGCTCCTTGGAGCTGATCAAATAAATCATCAATACGCGGTAGAGGATACTTATTATTCACTGTAACTTTGTTCAGATGCCTGTAATCAATACACATCCTCATTGATCCATCATTCTTCTTAACAAACAGGACCGGTGCAGCCCATGCGACACACTCGGCCGAATGAAACCCTTATCTAGGAGTTCCCGGAGCTGCTCCTTCAATTCCTTCAGCTCAGTTGGTGCCATAAGATATGGAGGAATAGAAATAGGTTGAGTGCCTGGCACCAAATCGATCCCAAAATCAATATCCCTGTCCGGCGGCATGCCCGGCGGGTCTGAGGGAAACACATCAGGAAAGTCTCGCACAATGGGAACATAATCAATACTGGGAGTCTGGGCCTCGACCTCCCGCACAAATGCTAAATAAGAGAGACATCCCTTCCCAACCATTCGTTGGGCCTTGAGGAAAGATATTACCCTGCTAGGTACATACTCAGTCGTGCCTCGCCACTCGATCCTCCGAATGCCCGGCATAGCCAAGGTGACTGTCTTAGCATGACAGTCCAGAATAGCATGACATGGAGATAGCCAGTCCATGCCTAATATAACATCAAAATCAATCATACTGAGAAGCAATAGGTCCACTCGGGTCTCCGGACCTCCAATAATGACCAAACAGGATCGGTATACGTGGTCCACAACAATAGTATCCCCTATCGGGGTAGATACATTCACTGGCAGCTCAAGGCACCCTCGGGTCGTGCCCAAATAAGGAGAAAAATATGTAGACACATAAGAATAAGTAGAACCAGGATCGAACAACACTGAGGCATCTCGGTGGCAGACTGAAATAATACCTGTAATAACTGCATCAGAAGCAACAGCCTCAGATCGGCCCTGGAGAGCATAGCATCTAGCCTGTCCGCCTGATCGGTCTCCCCTCGAGGGCGACCCCTAGCTGACTAACCCTCACCCCTAGCTGGTAGGGTGGGTGCTGAAGTAGAAGGTCCAGATGACGAGGGCTGCCCCTCTGCTGATAAGACCTAGAAGCAACAAGAAGACCACCTATGGCGATCTGAACGGTCCGACTGCGAAGATCTAAAAGAGCGACCTCGGCTCTGCTGACTTTGGCCTCTTGTCTGAATACCACCGGAACTAGCTAAACCTCGAGGCCTCTTGGCCTCCCTCTCATCCCGCTCTCTACGACGATCTGTCTCTATGTCGCGAGCAATATCCACAGCATCCTTAAATGTACGACTCAAAACCCTCTCCCGAGTCATCAAAATACGAATGGGATAAATGAGGCCGTCCACAAAGAGTCCAATCCTCTTTCTGTCGGAAGGAACCAACCACGGTGAATGTCTAGACAACTCTGTAAACCTGATCTCATATTCTGACACTGACATGTCCCCCTGACGGAGACCCTTAAACTGCCTACGCATCTCCTATCTCTGAGATCGAGGCAACCACTTCTCCAAGAACAAGGTAGAGAACTCCAACCATGATAGTGGTGCCGCCCCTACTGGCCTGCGGCGCTCATAAGACTCCCACCAAGCGAAAGCTAGCCCCTGAAACTGAAAGGTAGTGAAAGATACCCCACTGGACTCCAATATCCCTGCCGTACGAAGCATCCGATGACACTTGTCCAGAAAACCTTGGGCGTCCTCGCCCGGAGCACCAATGAACACTGGAGGAGATAACCTAGTGAACCTCTCGAGACGACGCTACTCATCGTCCGTCATAGCTGGGACCCTGTCCCCCTAAACCTGATCTGCTGGCTGAACCGGAACCACAGGTTGAACTGGAGGAGCCTCTCGTGTCTGCAAGCCCTGCACTGCTGGCTCTAGAGTGCGTGTGCTGGGGGTCTGATGACCACCCCCGGTCCCTGATGCAGTTGCCGTTGTAGTAACTAAAACCGCCTGTGCCAAGCTAGTGCAAACTGCTAGTATCTGAGCCAGGGTCTCCTGTAGACCCGGAATGACAATGGGCACATCTGGTGCCTAAACTGGTGCTACTGGCACCTCAGCAACTGGGGGCTGTGGGTCAGCTGGTACTGCCTCAGCTACCCGACCTCTGCCATGACCACGGCCGCGTCCACGGCCTCTAGCAGGTGGTAGTGGTGGTTGTCTTCCCAGTTCGGAAGCTCGAGTTCTCACCATCTGCGAGAGAATAGAGTGTCAAAGTTCAGTTCAAGTCAAAAGTAATCGCACGACAAGAATTCCAAGAATTGAAACTCTCCTAAAAGGTTTGCAGCCTCCCGAGGATAAGTACAGGCGTCCCCGTACCGATCCATGAGACTCTACTAAACCGGCTAATGACTCGCGACACCTGTTAACCTAGGCTCTCATACCAACTTGTCACGAACCAAACCCCGGTCGTGATGGCGCCCAACACAATGCTAGGCAAGCCCGACCAAATTATCCCTTAAACCAGCCAATTATTAATTTTAATTAATCAAGTTAACTTAAACAGCAAGTGATCATATCAAAATGACAAACGAAATAGTAAAGCATACAAAATACGATCCCAACCAAATCATGGTGTCACGAGTCTGAGCCTCTACAGAATAAACATCCTAGTACAAAGCAGTCTAAGCAAGTTGAAACCAACAAAATGATAAAGAAGGAGAAAACGGGTTCTGCGGACGCCGGCAACTACCTCGTAGTCTCCGCAAAATTAGATAAGGATCAGCAGCTACAACAACTCAACTGCTCTCGGGTACCTGTGAATCTGCACAAAAAGTGCAGGGGAGTGGGGTGAGTATATTTCAACTTAGTGAAATAATAATAAATAATAACTGAAAGTAAGAACTCCTATTCTATCACTAGACAGTTCTAAGGCAACCCCCACAGGTAAGTCATCACTACAGTGAGTACTCTAATCTCCAATCCACATCTATCTCAACTAGGTCCCACACTGACCACATCCTCACTTGTTCCACTACGGTGTACAACCATCTCAATATATGGAGATATATACGTATGTCTATAGTGTATAAGTATCTCATTAAGTATAATGCTGCAGCGTGCAGCCCGATCCAATATATATACTGCAGCGGTGTGTAGCCCGATCCATTTAACGTCGACGGCGCTCACTAGGGGTGTGTGCAAACTCGGGAGGGGCTCCTACAGCCCAAGCACAATAATACCGCGGCGTGCAGTCCGATCCTCATATCATCTGCTGCGGCGTGCGGCCCGATCCTCATATCAACTGCTGTGGCGTGCAGCCCGATCCATCCTCAGTCCAAAACATACATATAAGCCACATAACAGTTCAAATTATTTATTTCCAGGTTCCCGTTCATTAATTATGAAAATACTTTAATTGTATTTAATTTTTCCAATGCTCTACAGATCGGCACAAGGCCCCAAACATGGCTATTAGCCTAATTACACAGCCATAATACACAGTATTCTATTAGCCGGGAAGGACCAAGTCCAAACCCCCAATCACAATGTCACCACGCCCATCACAAAACGCGTGTCTCATCTTAGCATAGCACTGTAAAGTGCTAGTACGGGGTTTCAAACCCTCAGTACATGTTTACTATCACCACTCACCTCGAAACTGTAGAAGCCTCAGTCCGCCTTGTGCTTTCCACGTAAATCAACCACCTCGGATGCCTAATCTGCTCAAAATCAATGATAATACATCAATATATGCCAAATTCACGCAACCCATACGAAATAACCCAAATTGCATCAAAACCCACAAAGTTGACAAAACCCGACTTTTGGTGCGCTTCTCGAAAAATTACAAAAGTCACATATTCGGAACCCTCGTCTCAATACGAGTCTATGCATATAAATTTTTCCAAATTCGGACTCTGATTGCCCACTCAAATTGACATTTTACCAAAGCATTGGCCTAGGCTAAATTCCCCCATTAATTCATCCAATTTCAGTGAAATAGAGGAAGATTTCAAGATAAAAACGCGTAAATGAACCATAAAACTCACCTCCGATGATAACCCGATGAACTTCCAGCAATATCTTGCCCAAATCGCCCAATTCGCCTCTCAAAATCGAGCCCAAATGTTTTTGTAACTTCTGAAATTTACCCTTTCTGTTATTTTTAACACAGGCATGATTTCCGCTTCTGCGGATCCTGACTCGCACCTGCGAGTCCGCTTCTGCGGAAAAATGTCCGCTTCTGCGATCCAGCTCCAAGCCGGCCCACTTCGCACCTGCGGCCCAGGTCCCTCTCCTACGAACTGGCCTCTACACTTGCGATCCTCTCTAAATGCCTGCCTTCCACTTCTGCGACCTCGGACTCGCAGAAGCGAGTCGTGCTCCTGCGATGCATCGTCCGCTTCTGCGGAACCACCTGACCAGGCCCCCTTTTGCATCTACGATTCTAATGCCACTCATGCGATCCCACTTCTGCGGTCCCCAATCCGCAAGAGCGAAAATGCTGCTGCAATTTATGACAGTAGCTCCCAAACTCCAAATCATTCCGTTCAACCTCCCGAAACCACCTCGTGCCCCCCGGGACCCCAATGAAAGCCACAAACATTCTCTATAGCACCATACGAACTTGCTCCAATGATAAAAACACATACTTTAACACGGAAAAACATCGAATCCAAGCAAATTCAAGCCTAAATTTTCATTCAAACTTCCGCAACCGACATTCGATCAAAAACCCGACCAAACGACCTCCGAATGACCTGAAATTTTGCAAGCATATCCAAAATCACCTAACGGAGCTAGTGCAACTGTTAGAATTCCATTCCGACTCTCAGATCAAAATCTCAACTATCGATCGGATATCACCAAAATTCAACTTTAGCTAATTCAAGCCTAAAACTACACCGGACCTCCAAATTCACTTCCGATCGCTCTCCTAGCTCATAAATGACCTCCCGGAGCTGACATAATCATTAGAATTCGATTCCGAGCTCTCTAACTCACAAGTGAACACCCAACTGACTTTTCCCAACTATTCCTTTTTCGAAGAGACTATTTGTCTCAATTTCGACCAAACGCAACCCGGATAGACTCAAACTTACCCAACTAATTGTAACATTAACAAGCATATAACGGGGATAACGGGGTGATAACTCATATGATGACGGGCCAAGTCATCACATACTCACTCTACTCCGTGATACATATATGATTTATATATGGATCGAACTACATGCCACAGTGATATATATATATATATATATATATATATATATATATATGGATCGGACTGCACGCCGCAGTGATATATATGTGGATCGGACTGCACGTCGCATTATTATAGCGCTTGTGTTAAAGGAGCCCCTTTGGAGTCTGCACACCCCCTAGTGAGCACAGTTATATATTATTGGATCGGGCTGCACGCCGCAACATTATATCTATTATATTGGATTGGGCTGCACGCTGCAACACATTATATATATGATATATATATTGGATCGGGCTGCACGTCGCAGCAGTATAAGTGAGGATCGGGCTGTGCACCGCAACAATGTTGGATTAGTGTTGGACCAGTGTGAGGTAGTAGTAGACGAAAACCGGATTTCTCTTTAGAGATGAGTTACCTGTACCTTAGAACTGTTTAGTTTTCTTACAGGTGTTCTTACATTCAGTTACTATTTATTAATTACTACTTACTGAGTTGGAAGTACTCACTCTACTCCCTGCACCTTGTGTGCAGATACAGGGTTCCAAGAGGACAGTTGAGCTCTACACTTGTGACGACCCGGCCCGTTGTCACGGGAATTACCTCCCCGTTATGTTGTAATTACATGTTTTATGCTTTTATATCAGTGTTAGAGTCTATTGGGTGAGTTAGGAGTGAATTGGATTGAAAATGAGGCATATAGCCTTTTTGAAGGAAATTTGAATAAGGAAAGTCAATCCGGAGTTGACTAGTTGGTTAGAGGGCTCGGAATCGGATTCTGATGATTTGGTTAGTTCCTAGGAGGTGATTTGTGACTTAGGGGAGCAATCATAATTGAATTCGGAGGTCCGATGTAGAAATAGGCTTGAATTGGCTAAGGTTAAATTTTGGCGAAATCTGAACGGTAGGTGGGATTTTGATCCGGGGGTCGGAATGGGATTCCAACAATTCCTGTAGGTTCGTTATGTGATTTTGGATATGTCCACAAAATTTCAGGTCATTCGGACGTCGTTTGATCGGGTTTTTGATCGGATGTGTAATTCGGAAAGTTTTAAGAAATTTAGGCTTGAATCCGTCGGTAATTGGTGATTTTGACGTTTAGGATGGTGTTTTTATGATTGGAACAAGTTCGAATAAGTAATTAGGATGTATTGGTGTGTTTGAATGAGGTCCCGGGGGCCTCGGGGTATTTTCGGATGGCTAAACGGGAGAAAATGTGGAAAATTGCAGGCTTGTGTTCTGGTTCTGTTGTTTTCGCTCCTGCGGAAATGGGGGTGCAGGAGCGAGTCCGCAGGAGCGGACAAGAAGGAGCAGAAGCGGAGGCGGCCGCTGAAGCAGAGCCTGGCCCGCAGGGGCGGCTTCGCCGGTGCGAGAGGGAGATCGCAGAAGCGGTCTGGTGGTGTGATGGAGAAGTCCGTAGAAGCGGACTGGTGGTCGCATAGGCAAGTCCACAAGAGCGGACTCCTGTCCGTAGAAGCGGGAAAGAACGCAGAGGCGGAGGGTATTCCTTAGAAGCGGTTCCGCAGGAGCGGAAAATGGTCCGCAGAAGCGAACATCGCAGTGAATTAATGGTATCAGAAGTTAGAAAATTTCGGAAAACATTTCACACATTTGGGTCTCGGCTTTAGAGGTGATTTGGGCGATTTTGAAGAGAAACTCAAGGGAAATCATCGGGTAATCAACTATGGACTTAAACTATGATTAGTATTGATAATATTATGCAATTATATCATGAAAATGGAGGAATTTGGGGTAATTGATGGAGGATTTAGCCCTAGGCTTGAACTTTAGAAAATCAAGGTTTTGAATGGGCAAATGGAGTCCGAATTTGGTAAAATTGATATGCTTAGACTCGTATCGAGATGAGGGTTCCGAATATGTAACTTTTGTAATTTTTTCGACAAGCGTACCGAAAGTCGGGTTTTGGCAACTTTGCCATTTTTGGTGTAAATCGAGTTGTATTGATTGGGTGTCATCCCATTGGCCTAATTTGTTATATTTCTGCTGTATTTGATCAGATTCTACGCGTGCTGAGCTTGATTCTCGTGGAAAGGGCATCGCGGACTAGTCATCGACCTGTATTGAGGTGAGTAATAGATGTGGGTCTTGACCGGCGTGTTCGAAACCCCGGTATACCACTTTGTGATGCTGTATAGTGGCGAGACACGTACTCTCTTGTGAGTGCGGGGTCGATTGTGATTGGGGACTATCGCTTAGTCCGACTTGTTGGCACTGTGTAATGATATTAGGCTATTCTTGAGCCGTCGAACCTCCTTCTCGGATGGTTGCATACTATATTGTGATGTTGGCAACTCTTAAATCGTTGAACCCCCTTCTTGGGCGGTTGAGTATACTTGTGGGCCGTGAGCCAGTTTATTGGATCCCGCGAGGATCGTTATCATTGTCTTATCATATTGACATGTTAGTTACTACCAGTCCGCAACAATTTCTGTTATCATGCTATTTCCAATCTCTGGAACTTGGTATTACTGTTTTCCAACTGAAAAATTATAAAAGGGTTTTCAAAACTACTTTTGAGCATGCGAGGCTGTATTTGCATATTAGCTGACTGGTAGTGGATCGGGCTGCACGCCGCAGCGGTATACATGCTGCGCGTCGCAGCGTATTCATGATATTGTGCTTGGGCTGTAGGAGCCCCTCCGGAGTCTAAACCCCCACAATGAGCACGGTACCCAAATTGGATCGGGTACGCGCCGTAGCAGTCATTTCATGCATTGCATTGCATTTAGCTACATCTACTCGCTGTTATACTATTTTGCTAGTACTTGTTGGTACATGTACAGTTGATATTGATTCTATGACAGGGTATTTGATTTCAGCTTTACATAGTGCTTTATTACGGATTTCTTATCTGCGCTGTCTTTCCCCTGTTTATTACCACTGAGTCTGGCAGTACTCATTTTACTCCCTGCACCTTGTGTGCAGATCTAGGTACCTCTCAGCAGTGATCCGGTAGCTGTTCGAGGCGACATCTGTGGGATATTCGAGGTAGCTGCAGAGTCCGCAGGACCCGATATTCCTTCTTACTGTCTTATGATTCCGTATTGATGTTTCTTTCCGCACTTGGTATCTTGTAAACCTTTATACACTTATGTTCAGTAGAGGCTCATGACTCTTGACCCTTCGGTCTATGGGAGTTGGTATATTTTGGGACTTGTTTCCCCATTTTCGTTATATGTATCGATGTTGCTTCGTGATTTGATATATTAAATGGGATAAAGTTAGCTTCCAGCTACGTCGATGTTATTGATTGGTCAGGCTGGCTTAGCAATATGCTGGGCGCCATCACGATCGGATTTGGGGTCGTGACAAGTTGGTATCAGAGCCTAGGTTTACTAGGCCTCATGAGTCTTGAGCCGGTTAGTAGAGTCTTGTGGATCGGTACGGGGATGCCTGTACTTATCCTCGGGAGGCTACGAACCTTTAGGAAAACTTCACTTTTCTTGAACTCTGTCGTGCGATCTTGTTGTTCTGAGAACTGAACTTCTATATTCTATTCTCTCGCAGATGGCGAGAACGCGAGCATCGGGACGAGGTGGACGACCTCCATTGCCACCTGTTAGAGGCCGTGGGCGCGGTCGTGCTAGAGGTAGAGGTAGGGCGGCCGAGGCAGTGCCAGCTGACCCGCCCGTTGTACCGGTTCAGGAGCAGCCCCCAGTGGTTGATGCCCCAGCAGCCCCAGTTCAGGGCCAGACTATATCTATTGCTATTCCTGGTCTTCAGGAGACTCTTGCTCAGATATTATCAGTGTGTTCCGGTTTGGCTCAGGTAGTTTCAGCTACCGCTACTGTAGCGACATCTCAGTCAGGGGGTGGTCAGCAGACCCCTGCAGCTCGCACACCGGAGCCGGTTGTTCAGGGACTTCAGACGCCAGAGGCGGTCCCCGCTCAGGTGGTTGCACCGGTTATTCCTCCAGCAGCTCCAGCTCCAGCTCCAGAGCATATGGTTTAGGCTATGCCCGACGACGAGCAGTGTCATCTTGAGAGGTTTGGTAGACTTCAGCCACCCCATTTCAGTGGCATTGAGGGCAAGGATGCCCAGGGTTTCTTGGACAAGTGTCAGAGGATGTTGCGGACGGCTGGTATTCTTGAGTCCAGCGGAGTTTCATTTACTACCTTTCAGTTCACTGGTCCCGCATTTGATTGGTGGGAAGAGTTTGAGAGGCGTAGGCTTGCAGGAGCAGCACCTCTCACATGGCAGCAGTTCTCTACTCTCTTTCTAGAGAAGTATATACTTCAGTCTTGTCGCGAGGAGCTACGTCGCCAGTTCGAGTGGTTGGTTCAGGGCGACATGTCTGTGACCCAGTATGAGCTCAGATTCACACAGTTGGCTAGGCATGCCACATAGATGATCCCTACTGATAGGGAGAGGATCAGGAGGTTCATTGATGGCCTCAACTACTCTATCCGCATTCTTATGACCGGAGAGCGAGTTCTGTCATCATCGTTTGAGCAGGTTGTTGATATGGCACGCTCCATTGAGGCGGATCGTCGCCGAGAGAGAGGAGGAGCGGGAGGCCAAGAGGCCTCGTGGTTCCGGCAGTTTCAGTGGTGCTCCATCTAGAGGGCATTCCCAGCAGAGCAGAGGTCGCTCATCTAGACCTTCTCATTCGAGCCGCCCAGAGCAGAGCGGAGGTTCTCATGGTCGCGGTCGACATGGGTTTCAGCAGGTCAGTTATCACTTAGTGCCCTTCCGGCCCGAGTGCAACACCTACTTCTTCGGTCCAGGGTTCTTATGCGGCGAGGGGTTCCCTTCGGTCCCCTTCTCCGGCACCAGGTGCATGTTATGAGTGTGGTGAGTTTGGCCACACGAGGAGACAGTGCCCTCGACTCCGTATAGGGGCAGGACTCAGCAGAGGGACCAGCCCTCCTCTTCGGCACCATCTCAGTCCAGTAGAGGTGGAGGTTAGTCGTCTCGTGGTCGCCCCGAGAGGCGAGGAGAGATCCGTTGGAGGCCAAGCACGATTCTATGCACTTCCCGACGGGCGTGATGCGGTTGCCTCCGATGCAGGTGATTACAGGTATCATTTCCGTCCGTCACAAAGATGCCTCTGTTCTATTTGATCCAGGGTCCACAAATTCTTACGTGTCCTCTTATTTTGCATATCATTTGGGTGCGACTCGTGGTAGTCTTGACTTACTTGTTCATGTATCCACCCCCGTGAGTGATACGATTGTTGTGGATCATGTCTATAGATCCTGTGTTATATCTATTGGGGGTCCGGAGACCCAGGCAGATTTGTTATTGTTGGGGATGGTGGACTTTGATGTTATATTGGGTATGGACTGGTTGTCTCCGTACCATGCTATATTGGACCGTCATGCTAAGACAGTTACGTTGGCCATTCCTGGTATTTCTCGGATTGAGTGGCGGGGTTCGACCGATTTCGTCCCTAGCCGTGTCATTTCGTTCTTAAAAGCTCAGAAGATGGTTGAAAAAGGGTGTTTATCATACTTGGCTTTTGTGAGAGATGTGGGAGTTGAGTCTCCTAGCATTGATTCTGTACCTGTTGTGAGGGACTTTCCAGATGTATTCCCCTCAGACCTGCCGGGCATGCCGCCGGACAGGGATATTGATTTTGGCATTGACTTGGTGCCGGGCACTTAGCCCATATCCATTCCTCCTTATCGGATGGCACCAGCTGAGTTGAAAGAACTGAAAGAGCAACTTCAGGAGCTTCTGGATAAGGGTTTCATCCGCCCTAGTGTGTCTCCGTGGGGTGCGCCGGTATTATTTGTTAAAAAGAAAGATGGTTCCATGCGGATGTGTATTGATTATAGGCAATTGAACAAAGTGACGGTGAAGAACAAGTACCCTCTACCGCGCATAGATGATTTGTTTGATCAGGTTACAGGATGCGAGGGTGTTTTCTAAGATTGATCTTCGTTCGGGCTATCATCAGCTGAAGATCAGGGACTCGGATATTATGAAGACTGCATTCAGGACCAGATATGGTCACTATGAGTTCCTTGTGATGTCTTTTGGGCTGACCAACGCCCCAGCAGCATTTATGCATCTGATGAACAGTGTGTTCAGGCCCTATTTGGATTTATTTGTGATTGTGTTCATTGATGACATTCTAGTCTACTCCCGTAGTCAGGAGGAGCATGCTCAGCATTTGAGTATTGTGTTGCAGAGATTGAGGGAGGAGAAGGCTATATGCTAAATTCTCCAAGTGCGAGTTTTGGCTCGAGTCCGTAGCATTTCTGGGACATGTGGTGTCTCGTGATGGTATTCAGGTTGATCCGAAGAAGATAGAGGCGGTGCAGAGTTGGCCTAGACCGTCCTCAGCTACAGAGATCAAGAGCTTTCTTGGCTTGGCGGGATATTATCGCCGGTTTGTTCAGGGATTTTCATCCATTGCTTCTTCATTGACTAAATTGACTCGGAAGGGTGCACCATTCGTGTGGTCGGATGAGTGCGAGGAGAGCTTTCAGAAGCTCAAGACAGCTTTGACCACAGCTCCAGTGTTAGTATTGCCATCAGCTTCAGGTTCATATACTGTTTACTGTGATGCCTTAAAAGTGGGGATAGGGTGTGTGTTGATGCAGGAAGGTAAGGTAATTGCTTATGCTTCTCGGCAGTTGAAGCCACATGAGAAGAACTATCATGTTCATGATTTGGAGCTAGCCACCATTGTTCATGCCTTGAAAATTTGGAGGCACTATTTGTACGGTGTGTCTTGCGAGGTGTATACCGACCATCGTAGTCTCCAGCATTTGTTCAAACAGAAGGATCTTAATTTCAGACAGCGGAGATGGCTTGTGTTGCTTAAAGATTATGACATTACTATCCTATATCATCCGGGGGAGGCCAATGTGGTGGCCGATGCTTTGAGTCGGAAGGCGGTCAGTATGGGGAGCTTGGCATATATTCCAGCTGAGGAGAGGCCATTTGCTTATGATGTTCAAGTGCTAGCCAATCGGCTAGTGAGGTTAGATATTTCGGAGCCCGGCAGGGTATTGGCTTGTGTTGTATCTCGGTCATCTCTATATGATCGTATTCGTGAGCGCCAGTATGATGATCCACATTTGGCTGTCCTTAGGGACAGAGTTCAGCATGATGACACTAGAGATGTCACCATTGATAGTGACGGCGTATTGAGGATGCAGGGCCGGGTATGTGTGCCCAATGTTGATGGCCTTCGTGAGTTGATTCTGGAGGAGGCCCATAGCTCGCGGTATTCTATCCATCAAGGAGCCGTGAAGATGTATCAAGATTTGAAATAGCACTATTTGTGGAGAAAGATGAAAATGGACATTGTCAGACATGTAGCACGGTGCCTTAACTGTCAGCAGGTTAAGTATGAGCATCAGAGGCCCGGTGGCGTATTTCAGCGCATTGATATTCCTGAGTGGAAATGGGAGAGGATCACCATGGACTTTGTTCCTGGACTCCCTCGGACAGCGAGGAAGTTTGATTCAGTTTGGGTGATTGTGGATAGGCTGACCAAGTCCGCTCACTTCATTCCAGTTAGTACTACCTACTCATCGGAGCGGTTGGCAGCGATCTTTATTCAAGAGATTGTTCGGTTGCATGGGGTCCCAGTGTCTATTATATCCGACAGGGGTACTCAGTTCACTTCTCAGTTTTGGAGAGCATTTCAGCGAGAGATGGGTACGCGGGTTGAGTTGAGTACATCATTTCACCCCCAGACAGACGGACAGTCTGAGCGCACTATTCAGATCTTGGAGGATATGTTGCGAGCATGTGTGATTGACTTTGGTGGTTCGTGGGATGAGTTCCTACCACTTGCTGAGTTTGCTTACAACAACAGTTATCAATCGAGTATTCAGATGGCCCCGTATGAGGCATTGTATGCCAGACGGTGTAGATCCCCCGTGGGATGGTTTGAGCCTGGTGAGGATAGATTGATAGGGACTGAGTTAGTTCAGGATGCTCTGGATAGAGCAAAGTTGATCCAGGAGAGGCTTCGTATAGCACAGTCTCGCCAGAAGAGTTATGCGGACCGTAGAGTTCGAGAGTTGTCTTTCATGGTTGGTGACAGAGTATTGTTGAAGGTTTCACCCATGAAGGGTGTCATGAGGTTCGGGAAGAAAGGGAAGTTGAGTCCCTGGGTACATTGGTCCTTTTGAGATACTCAGGAGGGTTGGAGAGGTGGCATATGAGTTAGCCTTGCCGCCCAGCTTATCCAGCGTCCATCCAGTATTCCATGTGTCTATGCTCCGTAAATACATTGGAGATCCGTCTCATGTATTAGACTTCAGTACCATTCAGCTGGATGGTGATTTATCCTATGATGTGGAGCCTATTGCTATTTTGGGTCGGCAGGTGAGAAAATTGAGGTCCAAGGAGATTGCATCAGTTAAGGTTCAGTGGAGAGGTCGACCCGTGGAGGAGGCCACTTGGGAGATCGAGCGGGAGATACGGAGCAGATATCCTCACTTGTTTGAGACTTCATGTATGTTTCTTGACCCGCTCGAGGACGAGTGTCTGCTTAAGAGGGGGAGAATGTGACGACCCAGCCCGTCGTCATGGGAATTACCGCCCCGTTATGTTGTAATTACATGTTTTATGATTTTATATCAGTGTTAGAGTCTATCGGGTGAGTTAGGAGTGAATTGGATTGAAAATGAGGCATATAGCCTTTTTGAAAGAAACTTGAATAAGAAAAGTCAACCTGGAGTTGACTAGTTGGTTAGAGGGCTCGGAATCGGATTCTGATGATTCGGTTAGTTCCGGGAGGTGATTTGTGACTTAGGGGATCAATCGGAATTGAATTCGGAGGTCCGGTGTAGAAATAGGCTTGAATTGGCTAAGGTTAAATTTTGGCGAAATCCGAACGGTAGGTGAGATTTTGATCCGGGGGTCGGAATGGAATTCCGACAATTCCTGTAGCTTCGTTTTGTGATTTTGGATATGGCCGCAAAATTTCAGGTCATTCGGACGTCGTTTGATCGGGTTTTTGATCGAATGTGTAATTCGGAAAGTTTTAAGAAATTTAGGCTTGAATCCGTGGGTAATTGGTGATTTTGATGTTTAGGATGGTGTTTTTATGATTGGAGCAAGTTCGAATAAGGAATTAGGATGTGTTGGTGTGTTTGGATGAGATCCCGGGGGCCTCGGGGTGTTTTCGGATGGCTAAACGGGAGAAAATGTGGAAAAATTACATGCTTGAGTTCTGGTTCTGTTGTTTCCGCTCCTGCGGAAATGGGGGCGCAGGAGCAAGTCCGCAAGAGCGGACAAGAAGGCGCAGAAGTGGAGGCGACCGCTGAAGCAGAGCCTGGCCCGCAGGGGCGGCTTCGCTGTTGCGAGAGGGAGATCGCAGAAGCGGTATGGTGGAGTGATGGAGAAGTCCGCAGAAGCGGACTGGTGGTCGCATAGGCGAGTTCGCAGGAGCGGACTCCTGTCCGCAGAAGCGGGAAAGACCGCAGAGGCGGAGAGTATTCCGCAGAAGCGGTTCCGCAGGGGCGGAAAATGGTCCGCAGAAGCGAAAATCGCAGTGAGTTAATTGTATCAGAAGTTAGAAAATTTCAGAAAACATTTCACACATTTGGGTCTCGGCTTTAGAGGCAATTTGGGCGATTTTGAAGAGAAACTCAAGGGAAATCATCAGGTAATCAACTATGGGCTTAAACTATGATTAGTATTGATAATATTATGCAATTATATCATGAAAATGGAGGAATTTGGGGTAATTTATGGAGGATTTCGCCCTAGGCTTGAACTTTAGAAAATCAAGGTTTTGAATGGGCAAATTGAGTCCGAATTTGGTAAAATTGATATGCTTAGACTCGTATCGAGATGAGGGTTCCAAATATGTGACTTTTGTAATTTTTCGACAAGCGTACCGAAAGTTGGGTTTTGGCAACTTTGCCATTTTAGGTGTAAATCGAGTTGTATTGATTGAGTGTCATCCCATTGGCCTAATTTGTTGTATTTCTGCTGTATTTGATCAGATTCTACGCGTGTAGAGCTTGATTCTCGTGGCAAGGGCATCGCGGACTAGTCGTCGAGCCGTATTGAGGTGAGTAATAGATGTGGGTGATGACCAACGGGTTCGAAACCCCGGTATACCACTTTGTGACGCTGTATAGCGTCGAGACACGTACTCTCTTGTGAGTGCGGGGTCGATTGTGATTGGGGACTATGGCTTAGTCCGACTTGTTGGCACTGTGTAATGATATTAGGCTATTCTTGAGCCCTCGAACCTCCTTCTCGGATGGTTGCATACTATATTGTGATATTGGCTACTCTTAAGTCGTTGAACCCCCTTCTTGGGCGGTTTAGTTTGTGGGCCGTGAGCCAGTTATTGGATCCCGCGAGGATCGTTATCATTGTCTTATCATATTGACATGTTAGTTACTACCAGCCCGTAGCTATTTCTGTTATCATGCTATTTCCAATCTCTGGAACTTGATATTACTATTTTCCAACTGAAAAATGATAAAAAGGTTTTCAAAACTACTTTTGAGCCTGCGAGGCTGTATTTGCATATTAGCTGACTGGTAGTGGATCGGGCTGCGCGCCGCAGCGGTATACATGTTGGATCGGAATGCACTCCGCAGTAATATTGTGATTGGGCTGTAGGAGCCCCTCCGGAGTCTGAACCCCCACAGTGAGCACGGGTACCCAAATTGGATCAGGCTACGCGCCGTAGCGGTCATATCATGCATTGCATTGCATTTAGCTACATCTGCTAGTTGTTATACTGTGTTGTTGATACTTGTTGGTACTTTACTATTGATATTAAAATGTTACAGGGTATTGGTTACAGCTTTACATAGTGCTTTATTGTGGATTTCTTATCTACGCTGTCTTACCCCTGTTTATTACCACCGAGTCTGGAAGTACTCATTTTACTCCCTGCACCTTGAGTGCAGATCCAGGTATCTCTCAGCAGACCTGATCCGGTAGCCGCTCAGAGGCATTTTTGTGGGATAGTCGAGGTAGCTGCAGTCCGCAGGACCCGATATTCCTTCTTACTGTCTTATGATTCCGTATTGATGTTTCTTTCCGCACTTGGTATCTTGTAAACCTTTATACACTTATGTTCAGTAGAGGCTCATGACTCTAGACCCTTCGGTCTGTGGGAGTTGGTATATTTTGGGACTTGTTTCCCCGTTTTCGTTATATGTATCGCTGTTGCTTCGTGATTTGATATATTAAATGGGATAAAGTGAGCTTCCAGCTCCGTCGATGTTATTGATTGGTCAGGCTGGCTTAGCAATGTGCTGGGCGCCATCACAACCGGATTTGGGGTCGTGACAACACTGCTGTCTTATCATCCAGTTAGGGGATATCAAGGTAGCTACCGGCAACCGCAGGACCCGATCTCTCCCTTCCTCTGTCTATCTTTTGTTTATTCTACTTAGACTCGGATTGTATAGGCTTTACTCTTTTGTTAGAGCTCAGACTTGTGACACCGGATCTATTGGGCTGTATTTTCAATTCTTTCTATTTTCGCATTTGTTATTATTGCTATGAAAACAGGCTAGTTAACTCTAAATGGATCAATCTTAGTTAATAATTGAACTGGTTATCTGAAAAATGGTCGGGCTTGCCTAGCAATGTGTCGGGCACCATCACGACCGGGGTTTGGGTCATGACATGATTAGTTTCTGATTAGTTCCTTTCTTGTATTTAATAGTATGCATTTTGTATTAATATTATTCATAATTTGTTTTTGATTAGTATCTAATTTGTATTTAATAGTTCTTTTGATTAGTTTTTGAATATTCAAATATTTATATTGATTTAGTAAACACAATATATTGAACAACATTCTGCCTCAAATACACACACACACACACACATATATATATATTTTAACAGGTGATGCCAAGTTGTATTCAATTATTTTTTAACCTTTTAATGTACCAAATTATGTTTCATTCCATTTGTTTTCAGCACCTGATAAGTCTATATTCAGATATATATAACTGCTAAACCACAACTTTTAACCATTAATTTCTTGAATTTAATTGATTAATCCATACTTTTACACCATAATAACATAATCGGAATTCTTCATACCTAGTGAAACCCCCTTGAATTCTCTTCAAAATCGCCCAAGAAGCCGCCTAAGTCGAACTCCAAAATATCACTATTCTCTTTTAAAAATCATAAACCACTGTTCACTTAACCCAGACTGACTTCCGCTTCTGCGGTTATTATACCTCACCTGCGGTCAGCGCATTTGTGACCAAACGACCCCTTATGCGGTCTCACTTAACTCACCTAGGACCGCTTATGCGGTCCAGAACTGTTTCTGTGGAACCCGCTTATGCGAAGCCTTGTCTGCTTTTGTAGAAAGACAAGCCTCCCCAGAGAACCACTTCTGCAACCCCTTAGCCACATCTGCGGAACCGCTTATGCGGTCCCTTTTTCGGCAGAAGTGAAAATGACAGAACCAGCAATACAAACCTGAAGCCAAACCTAAAAACGCCTCGTTTTAACTTCCGATCTCATCCCGAGACCCCCAGGACCTCAACCAAATGCATAGACATGATATAATACACTATCCAAACTTGCTCGAATCATCAAAACCCTATAGTTAACATCAAAATCATCAAATTTTACCAAATCAAAGCCTAAGTTCTTCAAGAACTTCCGAAATGCACTTTCGATCAAAAACCCAACCAAATTACATCTGAATGCCCTGAAAATTTGCAGTTATATCTGAAATCACATAACGAAGCTACTGTAACTCTCGAAATTTCATTCCGACCCTCGGATCAAAATCTTACCTATCAACTGGAATTTGCCAAAATTCAAACTTTGCCAATTGAAGCCTAATTCTACATTGGACCTCCAAATCCAGTTGTGATCGCACTCCTAAGTCACCAATCATCCCCCAAAGCTACCCGAACCACCAGAACTCACGTCTGATCCCTCTAACTATATAGTCAACTTACGGTTGACTTTTTCCAAAACAAGCTTTCTTCTAAGAGGCTAAGCACCTTATTTCCAACTAAAACCAATTTTATTCAACCTGATCAACTCAAATACTGATATTGAAACACCAAGCAACACAATATGGGGGGAAATCGGTCAGAAACACATGAGACAATGGGTCGGGTCGTCACATCCTCCCCAAGTTAAATTAGTGCTTATCTTCGAGTGTACTCAGAGTTGCCCTAGAAGCCAACCAATAGCTGAATGACCTTACCAAGCATACACCTGGTGTGATCCCACGTCACACTATCTCACATAGGTTTGATAATACAACACAACTAAAATCTCACAGTCCCTCTAGGCCACAAACTGTAGAACCACATTCCACCTTCCAAAATCATACCCAGAATAAACCTGAACCAACTGTAATAACCCACACCTGCAACCTCATGTGAAATCGTACATCATACCACACAATCGAACACTCGAAGTGATAATACCTATTCATAGCAGTTGCCCACAATACTCAATTACCGATAAGAACCCCTTATTAGCTAAAGTCTTATTCCAATATTCTCATATACTGCCAACGCTAATTAATAAACGCGATGAATCACAACCATTCCTCAGATTACCTATACATGAAGCCACTTCCTTTTTGACTAATACCACAATAGATTTCCGGGGTAAACCTCGATATAAACCCTCTAACCAGTTGGAATCACATCTGACTATACCCATTAATGACTCCAATGATTACTTCGACTCCAACATACCACTCTGGTGATACGATGCCTCAATACAGGCCTAAACTAAAACTTGCATAATACACGCACCAGTAAGAAACCGTCTTAACATACTCAAATCAGGACAAACGACTCAAACGAAAGAGCTTCACCTCAAGCTCATCAATACCATTACAATACAAGGCTAAGACCCCGTCTCACTTCATAGAAATAGAACAGCTGAATCTACCTCGAAAGGGCATAACTCCACGTATCCTCGCTATAATTCGCGATCTTGTCCCAACACTGTTACACATGAAGTGCCTCAAGACACTGTGATTAAAATTCGACATCCATACACAATTTGATGTCTAAAACCAAAGAAATTCATTACACCCACGGTGAAATAAATAACATACAACACGCAACCTGATAAGTTATAAGCAATACTTCACTTACCGAGCAAAACTCAATTACTCTTTCCGCTAGACTTTCTCTACGAATCCTTAATAGAACCGTAACACATGTACCTATATCCAACAAATCATGACATCTCACAGCACAGAAAAGCAACTCATAGATCTCCCCAGATCACTAGCAAGTTCAATAACAATCGAATCAACCTATCCTTCAACAATACAACTTGGGTTATTCCCATAAAACTCAAATAAACAATTTTTCCTTATATTTTTTTTTATAATTTGTGTGAATTTTGTGTTGATTGTTTGCATGATATTTGTGCATGATAAACCAAATAAAAATACAAAAAATATGCATTTGCATTTAAGAAATTAATTTCATATGTAGTAGGTATTAATTCATTTTTAACATTTTTTGATCGCTTTAATTGAAAATTTCCATAAATAAAGTAGATTAGTTTAACAATCTTAATAAAATCAAAACATAGACACAAAATAGAAAAAATACAGAAAATACAAAGGAAAACTAAAATACAACAAAAAAAATACAAAATCAGATAATATAAAAATACAAGAATTAAAAAGGAAGGGGAAAATACAAGAATAGATAAAGGAAAATATTTTGGGCTTAAAATACCCCAGTCGCCCAGGCCCAAAATGGATCCAAGCGACCCAGGCCCAAAAGAGCCACCTGGTCCATCCATGGTGACTTGAAACGATGCCGCTTGGGCGTCGTATAATCTCGATCGTCAATAGCTCCCTAATCCAACAGTTCATATTGAATTTCATATATTAATAGTAATGTCTGTATTGTCACACCTCCCTTTTTACTACCATTTTTTGAAGAATAAGGTATACTTTGTTAATTACAAATAAATCCCGGGATAGGATATAATAATAACAACATGGAAGGAGTTTTTCCACTTTAAGAACAATCGGAACGAGATTTATTTTGATTTCAGAGTCTCCACTTGGGAAGATAATGGTGTCCCAAGTCACCGGTTTAATCCCGAATCCGAGGAAATATGACTCTTTTTTTTTACAGTCCGGGAAACTAGATATCCGGATAAGGAATTCTGTTAACCCGGGAGAAGGTGTTAGGCACTCCCGAATTCTGTGGTTTTAGCACGGTCGCTCAACTATTGTTCTTGACTTAATTGGTTTCTTTATATGCTTTTATAAATGTGTTCTGTTTTGATATTTTTAACGACTTGCGACGTTGCAAAAATGCATTTGAGTCACAACCCAACCAGTACGCCTGTGACTTTAATACGTTTCAGCTTTGCCGGGATTTGAGATTTGAGTCACATAAATGTGCACTCGTATTTAGGAATGTATATTTTAATCGTGCCTATAACGTCTATGTCTTATTATCTTTAGGAAAGACTGTGAATTTCGCTAAACGGTCTTCCCAAGTCTAACATTCTTATTAAAGTTCAAATGGGGGCCCCTCGTGTTTTTCATTTTAATACGAGGCTCATCCCGTAATTTTATAAGCCCAAACCTATCAAGTACTATATTTGCTATTTTTGTTTTTCTCCTAATTATGTTATAGTTTTGGGTGTTTCCAGGATCCATTGTTATTATGTTCAGGCCAACAATCCATTTCCAGGCCTCGACTTGTAGACTGTATTAACAGTCTATTACACGTAACTGAGCCTCTGAAACCCAGTATATACATGTATTATTATTTAGAAATTCAGAAGCTAATTTAATTGAATCTGGGCCTGTGTTCTCATCCAGGCCCAAAATTAACAAATGAATTGGATAACAAGAATATAATTTCAATACATAAACATAATAAATCGATCTTCAAATAACAGAATAGATCAACAAAATACATTTTTATTTCACAAAGTTCTGGAATACATGTTTATCTATATTAGTTTTGGACTCTAATTTCTAATTAAACATTAATAGGACTTAAGTAATAATACTTCTAATTCAATTACTTTAACAGTGATGACAATACTAACAGAACATGTTTGAACTATTATTAATTACAGGATTCTAAATTATATTATTGTACGTTATTATTAAACTAGTTTGAGTGACAGAACAGTTTTAACTCATCTACTCATTTCCTTCTATGGACAAATTATTAAATTCTAATTAGCGAGATTAGTTGATTACCATTTCATATGTTATACTAGTTTCACTAGGCGAATTAAATTCATATGTTAACCTGTTTCAGCCTAAGACTAAATGATAGCTGTATTTTACGTATATACTACTACTACTACACTATCCACTTTCTTTGTCTCGACTACATACAAGTATTAATTATTACAAACATCGTAATGAATTACAGGAACTCTAAGACATGGTAATTATAAAGCTAAAAGAAAAACAACAGCCGAATCGTTCCAATATCTCATGAAATTCTCATTTCTTCAATCAATTTGTGATTACATCTCCAGAAAAAAAAAGAGTGTACCTGATTCACCAAATAATCTTATGAGTCTAGGTTGGGATGAAGAATAGTCAGCAGAGATAGCAGCAATAGTGCAACAATAGAATAGCAGACAAATCAGCAAGTAGAGCAGCAAATAGAATTCCAAAGTTCAGCAGTTCAGCAAATCAACAATGTAAGATCGAAGAGCTCAAATAGAATCCAGCAAGGTTGAAGAACAATAGACTCTAATAGAACTCTAGATTGCCTTAGAACCTTTTGAGATATTCGAACTCTAACCCCAAGTTGTAACCCTTTTTAATTGCAGAATCTAGAACCCTTTTTTCTTACTTCCAAAATCTGGACCAACCCCTTTTTCAGGCTTAATAGAAGCCTATTTATAGACTGATTTGGGGTGAAATTTGAGGGAGAAATTCAAATAACTTATTTCTAATCCCCTCCCCTTTGTTTTTTCAATGATTTATAGTTTAATCCCCTGAATTAGGGGTGTTTTACTAAGCTGCCTTCACTTGCTAAGTGTAATTTCAATTATGCCTTTTTATTATGCCTATTCTATCATTTATTTTGTAGTTAATTACAAGAATACTAGGTGGTAAAGTCTTTTCTATCCCTATAGGCTCTATTAAATCATCAATAATGCTATTTATTGTTCCTATTATACCCTTATTGTTTCTCTTTATTTACTCGACCTACTAAGGTCTGGGCAGACTCGGTTTAATACCTTATTTATCTAATAACCAGTTTTGAAACTATTTTAAGACTTAGCCTAATTTAAACCCCAAACCCCTTTCAAGTTTAACCATTTTTAACAGACCTAAGCTTATTTAAAATGTAACCCCTTTATTAATAATAAACAACTAATCAGAAATAAGTTGCAGACCACTTAACATTATAACCAACTCATATCATTTCAGGAATAGCCACTTTAACAAATAGTTATAATCATTTCAGGAATAGAAAGACTTAATCATTTCAAGAATAGCTATATCTACTTTAACTTTCTTTATAGCTATAATCAATTCATAAAGCACCATAGGATTCAGAATAGTCTAACAGATAAATCAGATTACAAATATAGCCAGTTTATGTTATATTGCACACATAGCCTTAATCGTAAAATCAATTTCCAATCAATTAGAACTCAGAGAGAAGTTTTGATAATGGTTGAATACTAATTAAGCAAAGCATAATTTCAGACAAGGCATGATGAACAGAACACATAAATAAGCATATTTAACCATGATTCATGTGAAAAAATTATTAAAAACCCTAAAGTGTTATAACAGACTAGGCATGTGTAAAGAAATAGAATAGATCTTAACCATGCAATGAACACAGGCTAAAAAGAACATCAAGAACATTTACAGAAGGGAAATAGGTACAGAAGAAGAAGGGTAGGAAGAACTTAGCTTTCAGGATCTTTTTTCCTTTCTTTCTTTTGTTTCTTTCCTTCTTCTTTATTTCTTCTTTCTTTTATTTTGTTATTTCTAGGCTTATAGGTTTTTGAAGACTTGAAGTTTTCTGACTATCATATCTTTCCGATGGGGCTTATTTTGAAGTTTTAGTGGGTAGGGGGTGGTATGGGTGTTGTTTGAGAAGTTTTGGGGGTGGGTTATGTTTTGGGTGCTCGCCGGAGTAGGGTTCCGACGAGCTTTGTTTTATTCGAGCAGTTCTGGCTTGATTCGAGACCAGCCACTAAGATGAGGTGAAAGGTGTCTTTGAGGTGATCTTATGGTGTAAAAATGGAAGCCTGGTTCATAGGTTTGAGGTCGCCGGCTAGGGTTCCGGCGACCGGGCATTCAAGAAAGAAAGAGGCTTTTTGGTTTTCTGGGTTTTCATGGTGGTTATGGTGTGTGGGGATGAGAGATAAGATGTTTGACGGTGGTCTGAGCCGGAGAAGGCCATGGTTTCAGGCCTGTCCAGCCAGTCTCCATGAAAGACAAGAGGATAAAGACGATGAAGAAGGCGGCTAGGGTTTCAGGTCTGTATTGTATGTATGTGTATGTATTGATTTTGAACGGGAGATGGGTGTTTATATACCCCTTTAGTCTCATGTGATCCTAGCCTTTGGATCAACAGGGATCAATGGCCAGGATTGCATCTCTTAAAACTGTGTCGTTTAATTAAATGAAAGGTGGCATTGTATCCGTTAGATGTTCGAACATGGACGGCTAGGATTATTTTATAATGCTACATTGTTTTAGTCTTTAATGAGACTTAAAACCATCCGTCTGATCATTCCATTGGACGGTCAAGATTAACTTCCTATACGGCGTCGTTTAATTTTCTATTAGGCCGCCTTATGTGATCCGTTGGATTGAATTAATCAACGGTTAATATTAATTGGTCCTTATACGCAGTCGTTTGGTTGAAAGCCTAGACTGGCCAGCTAGCCTCTTGGGATGTTACACGTTTGGGCCTGTATCTTTTGTACTTCAGCCCAATTTATCGTATTTTTGTATTTTTCTTGGTTTTAATTATTTTTTGGTATTTTTCTTTTGTATTTCATTTTCTCTTTTTTTTTATATTTATTTTCAATTGTGATATTTCTTTTATTTTTCCTATTTTTCCTGATTGTTTTGACATTTTATGATATTTTTGCCATTTTCTTTTGTTTTTCCGGTATTTTTGTTGATTCTTTCTAATTTTTCATATTTTTGTGACACTTTTTAATTGATTCTTTTTTGTAGTTTTAATTTCAAACTTATTTTAACAACAAACACACAATTATTTCAATTAAACCACACAATTGCACATCAAAATCTTATTTTTATAATTATATTGGAATTTGTTTGCTTAGGGCAAAAATCACGTGCTCACAGCTGCCCCTCTTTGCTTGGGAACACGAAGAGTTTCAGTGCAAAGATAATGAGAGATTTTTGCCCACTGGCATATTCCATTTGAAGCATTTTGAAACCCTTTTGACCGCACCCTGCCTCAGAGGTTGCCTACATATCCTGGGCTAAACAGGAATCGGGTCAGTGTAGTTCGGGAAGGTCTGGTAATTTGAAACCACCAAGACTTGTTGTTTCTGCTATTGTTGCTATAATCACTAACTAACTCCTTGTTACACCGGGATAAAAATGGAAATAAATAAGCTATTCTAAGCTATGATCTTATGAATTACAATAAATCCTATCTATGACTTGTCTTCTTGCATTGCCTTGCTTTTCCATATCACATTTTGCTCTGTACTTGGATCCTTCTTTTTTGTGGATTTTTGATCATTTCTTGTTTCTGACGTATAGCTTCCATCTCTTCGTGTGACTTTCAAATGTGTTTTTTACTTCCAGGTTGCTACCTGTTTAAAATAAAAACAAAAACAAAGAAAACTTTTTCTCTGCCACATTGTGGGGTTTTCCATGTGTTACGGTGTTACTCATGTTAGAAAATCAATTAAAAATGCAGAAAGTATTACCTTGTTATGCAGGTGGGCGCCTGAACAAAAATTAAAAATGCAGAAAGTATTCCCTTGTTGTACAGGTGAGCGCCTGAACAAAAATTAAAAATGCTGAAAGTATTCCCTTGTTATACAGGTGGGCGCCTGAACAAAAATTAAAAATGCAGAAAGTATTCCCTTATTATACAGGTGGGAGCCTGAACAGAAACTAAAATGCTGGAAATACTCCCTCGTTATACAAGTGGGCGCCTGAACAAAAATTAAAAATGCTGAAAGTATTCCCTTGTTATTCAGGTGGGCGTCTGATGCATAAAATGAAAATGCTGAAAAATATTCCCTCGTTATCCAGGTGGGCGCCTGATGCATGAAAGGAAATGCAGAAAATTATTCCTTCATTATCCAGGTAGGTGCCTGATGCAGAAACATATTCCCTTATTATCCAGGTGGGCGCCTGATGAATGGAATGAAAATGCAGAAAAATATTCGCTCGTTATCCAGGTGGGCGCCTGATGCATGAAATGAAAATGCAAAAAAATATCCCTCATTATCCAGGTGGGCGCCTGATGCATGAAATGAAATGCAGAAAAATATTCCCTCACTATCCAGGTGGGCGCCTGATGCATGAAATGAAATGCAGAAAAATATTCCCTCATTATACAGGTGGGCGCCTGATGCATGAAATGAAAAATGCAGAAAAATATTCCCTCATTATCGAGGTGGGCACCTGATGCATGAAATGAAAATGTAGAAAAATATTCCCTCATTATCCAGGTGGGCGCCTGATGCATGAAATAAAATTGCTGAAAAATATTTCCTCAGTTTGATAACTGAGGTGTGGGTTTTGGAAAGATAATACCTCCCTTGTTGTTTGGGTAGGTTTCCTGCTAACTTGAGTGAGTCCTCATCTGCGGATTTCCCCTTTTATTGTTGTTTTTTTTCTTTTCTATTTTTGATGTTTTCATCCCACATTGGTCACATTCACTTTAAAGTGATTAGTGAGAATTTGAATCTTTTGTCCCTGTCTAAATAAGTGAACAATCTTATTAGTTATAAAATGATGGTTAGCAACTGGCATTCTTGCTGGCCTTGCTTCCCTCTTCTTGTTTCATTCTGGTTTGCACTTCGTTGCCAGATTTTCTTCAACTTTCTCTTGTAATCCTCTTTTGCTTTTTCCTTTTTTTGTTTCTTTTCTTTTCATTTTTCCTTTGGCCTTGATTGCCATCCTCTTTCTTTTTATTTTCTTTTTGCTTTGACCTAGTGTTATTACACCTCTTATCATGAGAAGCTGGTAGTTAGCTTTCAACGGGCAACTGGTTTTGATCAATGAAATGCAGAAAATATGAATTTGAAGGGGTAAGGGTATTTTGGAGTAAAGACAGAACTTATCTGGGTATGACAGCTGATTCTTCTGACCATGCCATGTATTCAAATTCCGACCCAGTCTGTCCAATCGAATCGTTGCTGTCTTGATTTCATCTTTTCCTTCAACCCAAACCTTTCTTATTTTTGCTGTTTTTCTTCATTCATCAAAATATTCCTCACTTTCGCCATATGGTGCCTGTTAAGGTTTTCACCAATAAGACTCTCTCATTTATTTTTCTCTCATCTCACATTCGCCTTATGGTGCCCGTTAGAGTTTTCACCAATAAGACTCTCTTTTTTTTATTTTTCTTTATTTTGTTTTTTTCAAACTTCCGGGTATTGTCTATGTCACGCCCACAATCGGGGAACACGACTGGCGCCTGACCGGGTTGCCCCAGTCAAGCGGACCTGGGTGCCTTTCATTCCCACGCGTTACCCCTGTGTTGATTGTTTCTCATTAACCAAATATCTTAATAACCATGAATGATTTCACATTAAACAAATAAAACCAGACGAGTGATTCATTAACAAGTTTGCAGTTTTTACAATGCCGACATAACATAATGTATACATAAGACTGGAGTCCCACAGTTTACATGTCTACAGGAGCCTCTAGGATACAAAAGAAATGAATACAATACTTGCCGGTAACAAGGCTCCGGCTATACCTTACAAAACCAAAATGAAATCTAAACAAAAGTGGCATGAACCACACAGGGCCCCAAGGAAGAAAGGGGCTCACCAAAACGGGCAGTGGAAGGAGAAGGATACAACTGCCGATGAGCTGAAGTGCCTGCTACTGATCCACCTACAATCATAACACGAATGTAGCGTCCCCGGCAAAAGGGACGTCAGTACACTTGAATTGTACCGGCATGTATGGACAAACTTTGTCCCAAGTAAACTCAAGCCATTGAATTACATCAACAATTAATTAAGCCAGCCCAACCATGTTTCCACACTTTCCTCATTTCAAATAATTCTCAACACAAAGCACTTTCTACGATCAACCAATTTAACAATAACCAATCAATCACGTAAAGCCCAAGTAGTCAAACAAAGGGGCAATCAGTGCCCCACAGGTTGCAAACTCTCCTGCTGTCTCCTTTCACAATTTCACATTATTGATTTTTATATCAATTTTCAATAGCGATTTCGATCGCTTTCCATCCTTATTACCCCCGACCACCCTTATTACCTCGGCCACCCTTATCACCCCAACCCACACCTTATTTCTTCATGTTGCGGCGCGCAACCCGATCCCACCGTACAGTTTTAAAACACAACAAGTACAAACAGCAGATAAGGCATTTCACACAATTTCAACAAGTTCAAATAAGCAACTTACAGGTTGGTTCATGTTCACAATTACTTCTCAAGCCAATATCACAATCAAGTTACAATTGTTCCAAAAATCAAGAGTATTCATACCATATTGTTTAATGACTTACCAATCCTCAAGTGTTTCGTTTCTTTTCCACAAAGTACCATATATGCCATTATAGCCATTATTCACAATTCTTTTACCAAATTATACTCTCATTTTACATCCCTCATAGCTCAACAACAAACTTTGAATATCCAACAACAACATCAAGAATTTCACACAATTTGTCAATTTAACACGAACCAAACAAACTTCACACATATAGGCGATTTCACAAGAATCAAAATTAGCCATACATACCTGGTGATGAGTTTTCTTCCTACTTTATGCTTACCCAAGATATCCTACTCTTTCCAACCTTGTTCTTGTAGACTCTTACTTCTACTCACTTCTTTTTACTAGAAATCAAGTTCAATAATCATGCATGAGTGTAAAAATTCTATTTTAAAAAGCTATTATATGCAAACCTCTCTTTACCCAATTTAAAACTGAAAATCAAAGAAAATAGTTAGGGTTTTACCTTGAAAAGATTGGGGAAGTTGAATCCTTGCCCTAGGATCCCTTGGAATTAAGTGGTTGGAACAATCTTTGAAGATGAAGAACTTCTCTATCTAAAACCCCTTTCTCTCTCTAATTTTGGTAAGATGATATGAGAAAATGAGGGTGAAAGGTGTTATATTAAAGAAGAGATCGGGTAAAAATGTTACAAAAATCTGGGCCGGGGTCAATTCTGCGGTTCACTTTGCGAGCGCAGAATCAACATGCGGTCCGCATAGTGACCGTAGAATGGCCTAAAAAATGACTCAAGTTCTGTTACAGAATGCGACCAATATGCAGTCCGCATTCTTGATCTGCGGTCGCAAAGTGCATCGCAGATTCACTATGCGATCGCATATCGACCGCATTTTTGACACGATTTTTGGGAGACTTCTGTTAAGCTCTGCGGCAAGAATGCGGTCCGCATAGCAGATTTGCGGTCGCATTCTTGACCGCAAAATTGACACTTTTCGGAAAAATTAATTCTCTACATTTTTGAAACTTAAATCACTACCAAGGGTCCGAACCGCGGCGAGCTTGCTCGCCGCGAATAATTCTACGCATTCCTAACACATTATTCGGACCATGACACTATAGCTACTAGGTTTTATGCACAAATATCTTACGGGGCCTTACTTCCTCCCCCCTTAAGATCATTCGTCCTCGAATGAGGATTTTGAAGTAAATGAGTTGGTTTTGAAAGACATGATATGCAACCATCAAAATTTTGACTAACTCTTATATTTTAAAAAAATTTCGCCAGAGTTTCCTTTGTATTATGGACATATCCACCTGTCAGAGGGCCCCCAAAACACGTTACCAAACAACAATACAAAAATACAACACTTTTCACAACTGGTATACACTTTCTTACCTCAACGAATGCACATATTCTATCACACTGTTACAATTGCACATAAACTAGTCACTTCAATGAATTCTTACCTTATTTAACCATTTTAACACACCATGTACACTTAACAAACCATTACCAATCTACACTTACTATTAGTTGTTTATTTAACACGTAAATCTTTATAAGGCCTTCATTTATCAAGAACGGTTCAAGTGACCCAAGGTAACAACACATTTAACTCATTACAAAATGAAGGGGACTTTACTAATACTAAGAGGGAAACAAGTTAGACAAGATGACAGTTACTAGGAGTAGGAGGGTCACCTAATTTCTTCTAGGCTTGATCGAACAAATGGGGGTAGTTTTCCTTCATCTCTTTTTCCGCTTCCCATGTGGCCTCCTCAACTTGTTGACTTCGCCACAATACTTTAACAGAGGCAACTTCCTTATTTCTCAACTTACGGACTTGCCTATCAAGAATGGCAACTAGAACTTCTTCATATGACAAATCTTCATTAACCTCTATAGCTTCGACCGGCATGATGGTGGATGGATCTCCAATCACTTTCTTCAACATGGACACATGGAATACCGGATGCACTGATGACATCTCAGGAGGTAACTCTAGCCTATAAGCAACTTGACCAATCCTTTGAACGATCCGATATGGCCCGACATACCTAGGACTCAATTTCCCTTTCTTTCCAAATCGCATGACTCCCTTCATAGGAGATACCCTCAAGAACACCCAATCATCGACTTGAAACTCCAAATCCCTTCGGCGAACGTCCGCATAGGATTTTTGACGACTCTGTGCTGTTTTCATTCTTTCCTGAATAACCTTAACCTTTTCCATAGCTTCGTACACCATATCTGGCCCTAGCAATTCCGCTTCACCTACCTCAAACCACCCGATTGGCGACCTACATCTTCTCCCGTACAATGCCTCAAATGGGGCCATCCGAATGCTAGCATGATAGCTATTATTGTAAGCAAATTCTATCAGTGGCAAGTGTTCATCCCAATTACCTTTAAAATCTAAGACACAAGCCCGTAACATATCTTCAAGCGTCTGAATGGTCCGCTCGGCCTGGCCGTCGGTCTGTGGATGGAAAGCTGTGCTGAGATTCACCCGAGTTCCCAAACCTTGCTGAAACTTCTTCCAAAAGTTAGCTGTGAACTGAGCCCCGCGATCCGAGATAATAGAAAGTGGAGTTCCATGAAGTCTTACTATCTCCTTGATGTACAATCTTGCATATTGCTCCGCAGTATCAGTGGACTTGACTGGCAGGAAGTGAGCTGATTTGGTGAGTCGATCCACTATCACCCATATTGAGTCAAACTTACGCCGAGTGCGAGGTAACCCTACCACGAAATCCATATTGATCATCTCCCATTTCCACCTTGGTATTTCTATAAGCTTGAGTTAATCCACCGGGCCGTTGATGCTCGGCCTTCACTTGTTGACAATTCGGACATTTAGCTACAAAGCTTGCTACATCCCTTTTCATACCGTTCCACCAATAAATCTCCTTAAGGTCATGATACATTTTCGTGGAACCTGGGTGTACCGAATACCTGGAAATATGAGCCTCTGCCATTACCCTTTCCCGAAGCTCGTCCACATCCGGAACACACAGCCTATCTTGACACCGCAATACAGCATCTTCGCTGCTGAGTACAAATGCTGAGGTCTTGTTATTCATGACTGCTTCCTTTACCCGAACCAATGCTGGATCCATGAACTGTTTTTCCTTGATTTCCGCGACCAATAATGATTCTGCTCCATTATGCACCAAGATATCCCCCTCGGCTGACGCCGAGATACGAACCCCCAAACTGGCTAATTGGTAAACCTCTCGAGCCAGGGGTCTCCGATCCACACCCAAATGAGCCAAACTACCCATGGATTTTCGACTAAGAGCGTCGGCTACCACATTTGCCTTTCCTGGATGGTACAATATGTTCATATCATAGTCTTTGAGCAATTCTAACCACCGCCGCTGTCTCAGATTTAGCTCCTTCTGCTTGAACAAATACTGGAGGCTCTTGTGGTCCGAAAACACATCTACATGAACTCCATAAAGATAGTGCCGCCATATTTTCAAAGCAAACACAACAGCTGCAAGCTCCAAATCATGCGTCGGATAATTCTTCTCGTGATTCTTGAGTTGCTTGGAAGCGTAAGATATGACTTTCCCGTGCTGCATCAATACACATCCCAAACCAACCCTGGAGGCATCACAATAAACCACAAATCCTTCTGTGCCTTCTGGCAAGGCCAATACCGGTGCCGAGGTCAATCTTGACTTCAATTCCTGGAAACGTTTCTCACATGCTTCGGACCACTGGAACTTAACTGCCTTCTGCGTCAGTTTTGTCAATGGGGAAGCGAGGGTTGAGAACCCCTCTACAAACCTCCGATAGTACCCTGCTAAACCCAAGAAGCTATGAATCTCTGTCGGGGTCGTGGGTCTAGGCCAATCTTTCACCGCCGCAATCTTCTGAGGATCCACCTGAATTCCCTCACTGGAAATAACATGCCCTAGAAAGGCTACGGACTTCAACCAAAACTCACATTTTGAGAACTTGGCATACAATTGATGCTGAAGAAGGGTCTGCAACGCTGCTCTGAGGTGAACGACATGATCTTCTCTGCTCCGAGAGTAGATGAGGATGTCGTCAATGAATACAATCACAAAGGAATCTAGGAATGGCTTGAAAACATGATTCATAAGGTCCATGAAAGCCGCTGGGGCATTGGTTAGCCCAAAAGACATGACCAAAAACTCGAAGTGACCATAGCGAGTTCTGAAGGCGGTCTTAGGAATATCCTGCTCCCTGATTTTTAACTGGTGGTACCCAGACCGTAAATCAATCTATGAGAAGAACTTCGCTCCCTGCAATTGGTCAAACAGATCATCCACTCGAGGCACAGGATATTTATTCTTGATGGTGACTTTGTTGAGCTGCCGATAATCAATACACATTCGAAGTGACTGTCACGACCCTAGTTCACCAATTGTGAACATGTCGTGATGGCACCCAGTCCCCATGACTAGGTAAGCCTAACACGTTGCGGAATATACAAGTTATAAACACTTAAATAAGAAACATCGGAAAAATAGCATAAGAGATATGTAATCCGTGCCGCTGGGCACATACATCCATCACACAATGAATAAAAACACTACCAAGATCCGGAACCCCACAGTAACACAGACTAAAAGAGAAATACAACTGCGGCTCTATGTGTAAAGAGTATCTAACAATGAAATGAAGAAAAATGTCAACTAGTACTACTAGAATAGAAGGGAAGCCTCCGGATCCGCGGATGTAGCAGATCATACCTCGAAGTCTCCCGGAAAGCTGCGGAAATCACCTAGCACGAGCCTGCTCTGATGTACCTGGATCTGCACAACAAAAGTGTGCAGAAGAGTAGCATGAGTACACCACGGCGGTACTCGGTAAGTGCCAAGCCTAACCTCGATGGAGTAGTGACGAGGAAGGTCAGGGCCCTACTGAGAAACAATAATACAATGGTAATAACAATAATAAGCAGTTTAAATGAATAATAATTTCCGAAATAACAACAATAAGATGATTACTGCAATCGTCTACAATTTAAACTAACAACAAATAACCAACTCAATAAAACAAGTCCAGGACCTATGGGAATCGAACCCACAGTCCCCTTGACAATACCTCTGGGTCTCCGGGAATCGAACCCGCAGCCCATGTCTCAATAATATCTCAATAACTCAGGATCTCCAGGAATCGAACCCGCAGTCCTTACCAATAATTCAGGATCTCGGGAATCGAACCCGTAGTCCACATTTCAATAATCTCAGGATCTCGGGAATCGAACCCGTAGTCCACATTTCAATAATCTCGGGATCTCGGGAATCGAACCCGTAGTCCACATTTCAATAATCTCGGGATCTCGGGAATCGAACCCGTAGTCCACATTTCAATAATCTCGGGATCTCGGGAATCGAACCCGTAGTCCACATTTCAATAATCTCGGGATCTCGGGAATCGAACCCGTAGTCCACATTTCAATAATCTCGGGATCTCGGGAATCGAACCCGTAGTCCACATTTCAATAATCTCGGGATCTCGGGAATCGAACCCGTAGTCCACATTTCAATAATCTCAGGATCTCGGGAATCGAAACCGTAGTCCATACCAATAACTTAGGATCTCGGGAATCGAAACCGTAGTCCCTACCAATAACTCAGGATCTCGAGAATCGAACCCGTAGTCCCTACCAATATCACTCCGGGTCTCTGGGAATCGAACCCACAGCCCTGGGAGCTCCGGGAATTGAACCCGTAGTCCACCAACACAACAAATAAAGTAAACGCACACGGAAAGTATAATATGCTTAACTACAACTTCACCGAGGACTAGTGCCAACAATTATCAAGAAGTTCAGTAGGACAATTAGGCAATTAGATAGATAAATGCTACCTAATCATGCTTCCCTAACGAATACCAGGTAAATGCCACAATTTAATAAATTAAGAACAGGAATATCACGAATTGAACAATTCAAGTAAAGTGACTTACAACAACCAGCGCATGTACACGCCCGTCACCTCGCGTACAAGGCATTTAAATTATCACATAATATCCTAGGGGTGAAAATTCCCCCACACGAGGTTAGACAAGCCACTTACCTCAATTCGGGTACAAAACCGCTAAGAAATAAGCCTCTTGCCGCGAATGTCGGCCTCCACAAGTGTAGTATCTGATAAAAATCAATGGAATCACATCAAAATAGGCCAATTGGGCATTACCCAATCAAAATAACTCAAAATACACCAAAACCCACAAGTTGCCAAAACCCGACTTTCGGTACACTTATCGAAAAATCACAAAAATTATATTTTCGGGTTCCTTATCTCAATACGAGTCCGTGCATATAAAATTTATCGAAATCGGACTCCATTTGCCCACTCAAATCAGAGATTTTCTAACATTTAGGCCTAGGGCTCAAACCCACCTTTAATCTCCCAATTTCAGTGAAATAATCACGGATTTCATGATAAACCAACGAATTAAGGTCAAGAAACTTACCCCCGATGATTTCCCGATGATATCCCGGCGTTTCCCCTTCAAAATCCTCTCTTGGAGCTCAACAATGGCGGTTTTGGTGTGTTAGGCCGCGACTGAAATGTTCTGGACTTAAAGTCACTGCCAGGCCATTTTACTCTACGCGATCGCAGCACTGGGCTTGCGATCGCGATGCACAAAATATGGGCGGCCTAATTTTCCTCTACGCGATCGCGTGATCCTGGACGCGATCGCAGTGAACAACTCAGCGACCCTACGCGATCGCATGGCCATCTCCGCGATCGCGGAGAGCAAACTCGTCCGGCTCCCCAAACTACCCTACGCGATCGCGTACTACCTCCCGCGATCGCACTGCTTCCGACCAAATACCCTACGCGATCGCATAAAACCTCACGCGATCGCAATGCTTCAACCTCCAGACTTACGCGATCGCACACCCCACCTTGCGATCGCAAAGCTCCGGGCTTTTCCCTTACGCGATCGCATCCTAGGCATCGCGATCGCGATGCATTACCACCACACCTTACGCGATCGCGTGGCCATCTCCGCGATCGCGGAGAGCAAAATTGCTCTGCAATAATTGCAGCAAAAACAGCAGTGCCTTTTGGCACAAATTGGTCCGTTTGGACCCCCGAATTCATCCCGAGGCTCCCGGGACCCCAACAAAAACCACCAACATACTCCAAAACACGATACGAACTCATTCCAATCATAAAAACGCGTCTAACAACATCAAAACCCATAATTCACATAGAATTCAAGCCTAAATTTCTTAAAACTTTCCGAATTGCACATTCGATCAAAAACCCGACCAAACGACGTCCGAATGACCTGAAAATTTGCGGACATAACCAAAATCACATAACAAAGCTACAAAAATTGTCAGAATTCCATTCCGACCCCCGGATCAAAATCTCACCTATCGTTCGAATTCGCCAAAATTTCAACCTTCGGCATTTCAAGCCTAATTGAGCTAAGGACCTCCAAAATACATTCCGAACGCGCTCCCAACCCCGAAATCACCCAACGGAGCTAATGGAACCAACGAATTTCCATTCCGAGATCGTCTTAACACAGTTCCGGCTACGGACCATTTTCTAGCTTTAACGCTCTCATTTGGGGACTAAGTGTCCCAAAATGCTCCAAATTTCAGAACCGACTCTCCCGGCAAACCACAATAGCAGAGATGAACTTAGGGAAATAGTTAAATTGGGGATTGGGGCGTAATTTTCTAAAACGACCTGTCGGGTCGTTACAGTGACCCATCCTTTTTTCTGACAAAGAGAACCGGAGCACCCCACGGCGACACACTCGGTCGTATGAACCCTTTCTCTAATAAATCCCTCAGCTGCTCCTTTAACTCTCTTAACTCTGCTGGCGCCATTCTGTATGGTGGAATGGATATTGGCTGAGTATCCGGCAATACATCGATCCCAAAGTCAATCTCCCTATCCGGCGGAATGCCCGGAAGCTCATCTGGAAACACTTCAGGAAATTCATTCACAATTGGCACGGACTCGAGGGTAGGCACATCTGAGGTGGTGTCCGTTACCCGAACCAGGTGATAGATACACCCTTTCTTAATCATCTTCGAAGCCTTAAAGTAGGAAATAAACCTACCCCTTGGCACTACACCATTTCCTCTCCATTCAATAACTGGCTCGTTAGGGAACTCGAGCCTCATAACTCTCGTTCGACAGTCAAGTTTGGCAAAGCACGAATAGAGCCAATCCATCCTCATAATTACATCAAAATCTACCATCCCAAGCTCAATAAGATCGACTGTGGTATCACGACCACCCACCGTAACAACACAATTCCTATAGACTCGTGAGGCTGTAATAGAATCACCAATTGGAGTCGACACAGAGAACGGCTCATGAAGCTGTTCGGGTTCTATCCCAAAACTTGAAGCAATGAATGGAGTAACATAAGACAAGGAGGACCCTGGATCAATAAGGGCATAGCAATCAATAGTCTGAACAGACAGGATACCTGTAACAACATATGGAGAAGCCTCGGCATTTTGGCGGCCACTCAATGCATAGAATCAGCTAGGTCCACCCCTACCCTGAGCTCCACCCCTAGCTGCACCACGCCCCGCTGATGCTGGAGTACGCGCTGATGATGTAGCAGCCGAAGAACCGGATGACTGAGCAGATCCCCTACCTATACCCTGACGGGGTGCACGACAGTCTCGTTGAATGTGACCTCTCACCCCGCACCCGAAGCACACTGGAAGGTCAAGGTAGCAAGTCTCTGTATGAAATCTCCCACACTTGGGGCATGTAGGTCTCCCCTGCTGCTGGGACCTCACCCCTAGATGACTAGACTGACGAGACCTCCTGCTGTCTGAACCAGGTCTCGAGTAACTGCCCCGTTGATGACTGTGCACGGATGGCGGTGCACTCGCGGAGGACTGAGCATATGACTAGGATGGCCCTGATGACCCTTTCCCTGGAAGTGATCTCCCCGAATGACCCATTGACCGGGCCCTACTGCTACTTTCTCTTTCTGCACGAATCTTCAATTTCCTGGCCTCTGTGGCCTGAGCAAACCCCACGATCCTCCCATAGTTCATGTCTGAGTGCAAAGCTGCTGTGGCGGCCTCATTCACTACCAAAGGGCTAAGGCCCTGAACAAACCGTCAAACCCGGGCATCCATGGTCGACACTAAATGAGGAGCGTACTTGGACAACCTTACGAACTCCATGTGATACTCTCAAACACTCATACTGCCATGTTTGAGAACCTCGAACTCGGTGGCACGGGCTGCCATTGCCTCAACAGGTAAGAAGTGGTCCATAAATGCATCCACGAACTCATCCCATCTGGCCGGAGGGCTCCCTTCCTCACGGGAATACTCCCACATTTCGAACCATGAACGTGCCGCTCCCTTCAGCCTGTAAGAGGCCAACTCTACCCCCTCTATATCTGTAGCCTTCATCACTCGAGGGTCTTGTATATCTCATCAAGGAATTCCTGTGGGTCAGCCTCTGGATCGGTACCTGAAAATTCTGGAGGGGCCAATCACAAGAACTGGTGGACTCTGGAGCCAAAGGAATCTCCCTGTCCGCTGGAGGATGCAGGGGCATCATGGGATCTCTGGGCCTGGGCGGCTACTAACTGAGTTAACATATGAATGGCTCCCCTAAGATCTTCATTAGAGATACCGAAACCCGAAGCGGGAACTGTATCTGAGTCAGGAACACTGGCAGGAGGAATGGTGGCATCCTCTGCCGCAGCTGGAATAGGGACACTTGGGTTTTGAACGGATGGGCCAGGCAAATTCGGGACTGGTGGGTCATTCTCTCCCACGGCATCGGGTACATGATTAACAACTGCACTTGGGCCGGCATTGGCCCTAAGGCCGAGTCTAGCCTTCTTCTTAGGTGCCATATTCTGAAAATTTGGGAACAAGGCGCGAATTAGACACAGATATTTCCACATTGCACTTTACCGTACGATATAGATTAACAAAGAAATAGGTAAATTCCTAAATGCCCGTGTAGCCCCCTACTTATATGATGTGGTCGACAACACACCTATAAGAAGGGCACTACTAGACATGGCTCCGAGACATCCTAGGACACTTTAAAAACCATAGGCTCTGATACCAAGTTTGTCACGCCCCAAATCGGGGAACACGACCGGCGCCTGACCGGGTTGCCCCAGTCAAGCGGACCTGGGTGCCTTTCATTCCCACGCGTTACCCCTGTGTTGATTGTTTCTCATTAACCAAATATCTTAATAACCATGAATGATTTCACATTAAACAAATAAAACCATATGAGTGATTCATTAACAAGTTTGCAGTTTTTACAACGCCCGACATAACATAATGTATACATAAGACCGGAGTCCCACAGTTTACATGTCTACAGAGCCTCTAGGATACAAAAAAAGGGAATACAATACTTGCCGGTAACAAGGCTCCGGTTATACCTTACAAAACCAAAATGAAATCTAAACAAAAGTGGCATGAACCACACAGGGCCCCAAGGAAGAAAGGGGCTCACCAAAACGGGCAGTAGAAGGAGAAGGATACTACTGCCGATGAGCTGAAGTGCCTGCTACTGATCCACCTACAATCATAACACGAATGTAGCGTCCCCGGCAAAAGGGACGTCAGTACACTTGAATTGTACCGGCATGTATGGACAAACTTTGTCCCAAGTAAACTCAAGCCATTGAATTACATCAACAATTAATTAAGCCAACCAACCATGTTTCCACACTTTCCTCATTTCAAATAATTCTCAACACAAAGCACTTTCTACGATCAACCAATTTAACAATAACCAATCAATCACGTAAAGCCCAAGTAGTCAAACAAAGGGGCAATCAGTGCCCCACAGGTTGCAAACTCTCCTGCTGTCTCCTTTCACAATTTCACATTATTGATTTTTATATCAATTTTCAATAGCGATTTCGATCGCTTTCCATCCTTATTACCCCCGACCACCCTTATTACCTCGGCCACCCTTATCACCCCAACCCACACCTTATTTCTTCATGTTGCGACGCGCAACCCGATCCCACCGTACAGTTTTAAAACACAACAAGTACAAACAGCAGATAAGGCATTTCACACAATTTCAAACAAGTTCAAATAAGCAACTTACAGGTTGGTTCATGTTCACAATTACTTCTCAAGCCAATATCACAATCAAGTTACAATTGTTCCAAAAATCAAGAGTATTCATACCGTATTGTTCAATGACTTACCAATCCTCAAGTGTTTCGTTTCTTTTCCACAAAGTACCATATATGCCATTATAGCCATTATTCACAATTCTTTTACCAAATTAAACTCTCATTTTACATCCCTCATAGCTCAACAACAAACTTTGAATATCCAACAACAACATCAAGAATTTCACACAATTTGTCAATATAACACAAACCAAACAAACTTCACACATATAGGCGATTTCACAAGAATCAAAATTAGCCATACATACCTGGTGATGAGTTTTCTTCCTACTTTATGCTTACCCAAGATATCCTACTCTTGCCAACCTTGTTCTTGAAGACTCTTACTTCTACTCACTTCTTTTTACTAGAAATCAAGTTCAATAATCATGCATGAGTGTAAAAATTCTATTTTCAAAAGCTATTATATGCAAACCTCTCTTTACCCAATTTAAAACTGAAAATCAAAGAAAATAGTTAGGGTTTTTACCTTGAAAAGATTGGGGAAGTTGAATCCTTACCCTAGGATCCCTTGGAATTAAGTGGTTGGAACAATCTTTGAAGATGAAGAACTTCTCTCTAAAACCCCTCTATTCTCTCTCTAATTTTGGTAAGATGATATGAGAAAATGAGGGTGAAAGGTGTTATATTAAAGAAGAGATCAAGTAAAAATGTTACAAAAATCTGGGCCGGGGCAAATCTGTGGTTCACTTTGCGACCGCAGAATCAACATGCGGTCCGCATAGTGACCGCAGAATGGCCTCAAAAATGACTCAAGTTCTGTTACAGAATGCGACCAATATGCAGTCCGCATTCTTGATCTACGGTCGTAAAGTGCACCGCAGATTCACTATGCGATCGCATATCGACCGCATTTTCGACACGATTTTTGGGAGACTTCTGTTAAGCTCTACGGCAAGAATGCGGTCCGCATAGCATATTTGCGGTCGCATTCTTGACCGCAAAATTGACACTTTTCGGAAAAATTAATTCTCTACATTTTTGAAACTTAAATCACTACCAAGGGTCCGAACCGCCCTAACACATTATTCGGACCATGACACTATAGCTACTAGGTTTTATGCACAAATATCTTACGGGGCCTTACAGTCTATGCCATGTTTCTCCTTATTCCTATTGTATCATCATTTTCTTGAAATTAATTAGAAGGTCTTTCTTTGGAATGTAATGTGGCTTTTGGATGGGTTTAGAAAGAAAGGTATAAAGGCTCAAAATTTATACGAGGGTTCAAAATATTAACAACTCTCAAAATCATAAACATAACTTCTGCCCCAGTTTCGATATTTGGGGAACCTTGAATTTTATTTACATCATGACTGAACCTCAGTGAGGCTGCCTACATACCCTTTTTGGGATCAAGTCAAAACGTAGTTCGAATCATAAGATTGCTTTGCGGTTTTGACTTCTCCTGATTTTCTTCTTGTGCATGCATTCTTTTCTTTTTGTCTTTTTCTTTTTCTTTCTTTTTTTTCATCATTTTTCACATTTCTTTTTCTTTCATTTTTTTTCTCTTTTTTTTTCTTTTATTTTCTTGTCCATAATTGATTCCGAGAGAGGGATATGAAAAATAATGCAATAAGGATCAACACGGGTATCAATGGATAAAGTGTTTGGATAGAGAATAAAATGTCTTCATCATTTCAATTTCAAAATGATGACAAATACAGTTGTACATATGAAAAAGGAATCATACATAATATGTCTTGACTGCATCTGAGTTGATAGCAGTCTCTACATATTTTCCTTCAACATCTATCAAATATAAAGCTCCGTTGGACAATACCCGTGACACCATGAATGGCCCATGCCAATTTGGTGTAAGCTTTCCTTTTGCTTCGGCCCAGTGAAGCAAAATACATCTCAGCACCAACTCTCGCACTTCGAATTTTCGCGGACGTACTTTCTTGTTATATGCTCTAGCCGTCCTCCGCTGATATAACTGTCTGTGGCAAACTGCCGCTAACCTTTTCTCATCAATCAACCTCAATTGTTCTAGCCGAGCTTTTACCCATTCATCATCATCAATTTCAGCCTCAGCTATGATCCGAAGAGAAGGTATTTCAATTTCTGCAAGTATGACTGCCTCTGTTCCGTACACCAATGAGTAAGGCGGTGCACCAATTGAAGTACGTACAGTTGTACGATAACCCATGAGAGCAAATGGTTGTTTTTCATGCCAATGTCTTGACTCTTCCACCATCTTCTTGAGAATCTTCTTAATATTCTTATTCGCAGTCTCCACTACTCCATTTGCTTTAGGCTGATAAGGTGTAGAATTACGGTGCAGGATTTTATACTTTTGACATGCTTCTGCCATGAGGTGACAGTTTAGATTTGCTCCATTGTATGTGCTATCACCTTAGGAATTCCAAAGCGACAAATGATATTTGTATGCATGAAATCCACTACCGCCTTCTTTGTCACTGCTTTAAATGTCTTTGCTTCCACCCATTTAGTGAAATAATCAATTGCTACAAGGATAAATCTGTGCCCATTAGATGTTGCGGGCTCTATTGGTCCGATGACATCCATGCCCCTGGCGACGAATGGCCACGGTGCTGACATTGTATGTAACTCATAGGGTGGAGAGTGAATCAAATCTTCGTGTATCTGACATTGATGTCACTGTCGCGCATATCTAATGTAATCACGCTCCATGGTGAGCCAATAATATCCTGCTCTCAGTCTTTTTTTGGCTAAAATATATCCGCTCATATGAGGTCCACAAGCTCCCGCATGTACTTCAGCCATAATTGTGTTAACTTGCTGTGCATCTATGCATCTCAATAAACCCAAATCCGGTGTTCTTTTGTATACAACTCCTCAACTGAGGAAAAATCCATTTGCTAATCGCCTTATAGCCCTTTTCTGGTCCCCTGTGGCCTGCTTTCGGTACACACTCATGTCCTCAAATATTCTTTGATATCATGATACCATGGCTCGCCATCAAGTTCTTCTTCTACGGTGAAACAATAAGCATTTTGATCACAAACTTGTATCTGTAGTGGATCTATGTAAGCTCTATCTAGATGGTGCAACATGGATGATAATGTGGCTAGAGCATCCGCTACTTTGTTGTGCATTCTTGGGATGTGTTTGAACTCTATGGATTGAAATCTCTGAGACAATTCATGCAGACACTGTCAATATGGTATCATTTTCAAATCCGTTGTCTCCCACTCTCCTTGAATCTGATGTATCAAGAGATCCGAGTCACCCATAACCAAAATCTGTTGAACACCCATGTCTATTTCCATTCTCAATCTCAATATTCATGCTTCGTACTCGGTCATGTTATTAGTACAGAAAAATCGAAGATGAGCGGTAACGGGATAATGCTGACCCGTTTCTGAAATGAGCACTGCTCCAATTCCGACTCCCTTGCTATTGACGACCCCCTCCAAGTACATTCTCCAGCCTGGCTTATTATCTTGCTCTACTTCTTCAGTGTTCATTGTCTCCTCATCAAGAAAATATGTCTTTAATGGTTCATACTCATCATCGACTGGATTTTCTGCAAAATGGTCTGTAACTGCTTGTGCCTTCTTTGTCGTACGAGTTACATAAATGATGTCAAACTATGTAAGTAGAATTTTCCATTTAGCAAGTCTTCCTGTAGGCATAGGCTTCTGGAATATATACTTCAATGGGTCCAACCGAGATATCAGATAAGCAGTATAAGTCGACAAGTAATATTTCAATTTATGCGCAACCCATATTAAAGCACAACATGTTCTCTCCAACTGAGTGTATTTTACCTCGTAAGATGTAAACTTCTTACTGAGATAATATAGTGCTTGCTCTTTCTTCCCTATTTCGCCATGCTGCCCCAGTACACAGCCAAAAGAATTATCCAATATAGTCAAACACAGAATCAGAGGTCTTCCCGGTTCTAGAGGAACCAAAACAGGAGGATTAGCCGGATATTCCTTAATTTTGTCAAATGCTTCTTGACATTCATCAGTCCAATTCACCGCAACATCTTTCTTCAACAATTTGAAAATGGGCTCACAAGTCGATGTTAACTAAGCAATAAATCTGCTGATATAATTCAATCTGCCCAATAAACTCATCACTTCTTTCATGTTCCTCGGCAGAGGAAGATTCTGGATTGCTTTTATCTTTGACGGATCTATTTCAATACCACGACGGCTTACTATGAACCCCAATAACTTTCGTAACGGTACCCCGAAAGCACACTTTGCTGGATTGAGCTTGAGATTATATCTTCGGAGCCTCTGGAAAAACTTTCTTAAATCCTTGACATGATCATATTGCTTTTTGGACTTAATGATGACATCGTCCACATATACTTCAATCTCTCGGTGTATCATATCATGAAACATAGTGGTCATTGCCCTCATATATGTAGCCCCGACATTCTTTAACCCGAACGACATCACCCTGTAACAATATGTTCCCCAAGGCGTGATAAAGGCCGTCTTTTCTGCATCTTCTTCGTCCATCAGGATCTGGTGATAACCCGCATAACAATCCACAAAAGAACCAATTTCATTCTTGGCGCAATTGTCGATCAATATATGGATATTTGGCAATGGAAAATCATCCTTTGGACTAGCTTTATTGAGGTCTCAATAATCAATGCACACCCTTGTTTTTCCATTCTTTTTCGGAACTGGCACAATATTAGCTAACCAGGTGGGATATTTAGTGACCCGTATGACCTTCGCCTCGAATTGCTTGTCAAATTCTTCTTTTATTTTCACACTAATGTCCGTTTTAAATTTCCTTAACTTCTATTTTACTAGCCGGCTTTCTGGATAAATGGATAATTTATGAAACACCAAATTAGTACTGAGCCTGGGCATGTCATCATAGGACCAAGCAAATATGTCCTTGTACTCATGTAAGAACTTGATTAAATCTTCTCTAAGGAAGCCTCTAAATGCACACTAATCTTTGTTTCTCGGACATTCTCCTCACTTCCCAGATTAATAGGCTCCGTCTCATTTAAGTTCGGTTTGGGTTTTTCCTCATAATGATTCAAATCTCTACTAATTTCCTCCAATACTTCCTCATCCTCATATTCCACTTCATGTTCACTTTCAATTTTCTGTGTAACTATTCAATTATCAAGATTGGACCGGGAATCCTTCATGCATGACATATCATTGGAATCAGCAAATATTGAATTGTACAAAAGAAGAAAAGTAAAATAAGGCAAAATTGGAGGAATAAAAGAAATTACATTTCATTGAATTTTCAAAAGGTAACAAGAGTTGGGTACATCTGATTTGATAGGATGTGGGATTACCATTTTTTAAAACAAGACAATTTTGGGGAATTGAAATATTAAAAGCTAAATACCACAACTTCCTCCTGATCGGAAGAGGAGTAGCTTCCCAGTTATTTAGCATAGTATAGGGTCCCACGAATTGAACATCCATTTTGCTTGTTCCTTCACCTGTCTCCAACACATTCACATATTCAAATAGCCTATCAATTCTTGCTAGAAGTTCTTCATCCGGTTTTATATCAGCACGGTTTGGCAAAATAGTCACCAGACATCTATGTGTACCAGGCCTGACAAAGGAGTTGGATAGTTTTGGGATAGGTTTTGGGAGGGACCACCCTTTCTTCTTCATTTCTTAGCTCTCTAGATATCGGCAATGGTAGGATTGAAACCCAAATCAAAAGTGTCAGTACTGCCCGGAAGGTGGATTGGCTGTGTTATACCTTGCAAAATCACTCCTGAGCCCTTTCTTGGAGAAAACACATTCTTTATCATCTCCTTAGCGACCATCACTGCTGCAGGAGACATCGTGGGTACTGGCATATTTCCCCCATTAGATATTTTGTTCACCACCACGGTGTCCATGACTTGATACACCCACGGACCTTTATCTCTTTCAGCTTCCTCAAATGGAGTAATAGCATTGCAAACATCATCTTCCCCGTGCACTATTATCTCTTGCGGCTCCCACTCGAATTTTACCATTTGATGCAAAGAGGATGGTACAGATTTTGCTGCGTGGATCCATGGACGACCCAACAAAAGGTTGTATGATACAGCGACATCCAGCACCTAAAACTCCATAGCGAAATCCACCGGCCCAATAGTAATCTCCAGTATGATATCCCCTACAGTGTTCTTTCCTCCTCCATCAAAACCCCTTACGCATACACTGTTCTGATGAATTATTTCATGATTGACCTTCAACTTCCCCAAGGTTAACAGTGGGCAAATATTGGAACTTGATCCGTTGTCCACTAGAACACGGGTTACTACAGATTCTTCACATTTATCCATGAGGTATAGTGCTTTATTATGCTCCGTTCCTTCAGATGGTAACTCACTATCTGAAAATGTTTTCTTATTTGTCTCAAAGATCTTGTTCGTGATTTTTTCCGGATGACATACTGAAATCTTCTCGGGCACATGGGCTTCATTTAAAATTTTCATCAACACCTTTCTATGTTCATCAGAATGAATTAGCAATGATAACAACGAAATCTGCGTGGGCGTCTTTCTCAATTGCTCCACTATAGAGTAGTCTTGAGCCTTCATCTTTTTCAAGAATTCCTCCGCTTCCTCTTCAGTAACTGCCTTCTTCACATGAGCCGTGTTTTCCTTTACCACTTTTGTTTTTCTCAGTTCTTCCGGGGCAAAGCATCACCCGGAGCGAGTTAAACCATGAGTTTCATTAAATTCTCCTTTAACTTCCTTCCCTTTATACATCACTGTAACCTTATCATAGTTCCACGGTATGGCCCTGGTATTCACAACTGGCATTTGTACCACTGGTTTGATAAACACATGCTCCATATAAGCTCCATTCACGGTCAGTAAAGGCTTCACTCGTGGTACTACTACTTTCACGGTCTCAATCACTGATAGCTTCTTTGTTGGTAACTCAATTGACACTTTCTCCTTTTCAACTTCCCCCTCCACCTTGTTGTTCTCTTTAATCATCCTTACTGACTGAGAAGGTTTTCTATAGCTCTCTCCCTACTCCAATTCTATCATATGTGTCTCGTGATGTGCTAGCAAAGGATTCTGCGTGATATTGGGAGCTTCTGGAGCTTGCACCTCAATTCTCCTGGTATCAATAAGTTCCTGTATTGCGGACTTTAAATGCCAACACTTTTCTGTATCATGTCCCGGAGCCCCGGAACAGTACTTACAACGGACTGATTGGTCTAGATTTCTAGGTGGTGGGTTGGGAATTTTTGGTTCAATAGGGTTCAACATCCTTAGTTCTCTCAAACGGTGAAAAATACTGGTATATGATTCCCCTAAAGGAGTAAATATTCTCTTCCTTTGGGCTCTATCACCTTTTACTTCTGAATCTGGATGGAAATTGGGTCCATTTGGAGTTCTGTATGTTTTGGAAAGCGGATAGGCATTTTGTGCGTGGTAGACATTTTGTGGAGCTGGGATACGCCATGAACGTGGAGGCGGTGGGTAATGTTGAGCATGTTGGATAGAAAACTGTAGACTGGTTGGAGGATAATATGGTGGAGGTAGATTATATGGTGCTGGTGGATATGGTTGGTATGGGCGAGGTTGATGGTGATATGGGTTGGGGGCCCGGGACCATGATCTACCATCAATGACCGAAACTTCTTCCTTCTTCTTCTTGCCAATTGACCTTCCGGTTCCAGTCTGTATTGCTTGGTTTGTGGCCTTGATGGCCGAGTAGCTCATGATTATTTGTCTTTAGTCCTTCTTCTACAAATCTTCCCATCTTTACTACCCCGTTAAAGGTTTTTCCAATTGCAGACACTAAGTGGCCATAGTATGTTGGCTCCAAAGCCTGTAATAAGCAATCCACCATTTATCCTTCTTTCATTGGCGGGTCTACACGTGCAGCCTGCTCCCTCTACCTGAATCCGTATTCCGAAAGCTTTCTTCGGTTTTCTTTTCCATCTTAGTCAATGACAACCTGTCAGGGATAATTTCTAGATTGTATTGGAAATGGTTTGCAAATGATTGAGCTAAGTCATCCCAGATGAACCATCTGGTATGATCCTGTCGAGTATACCATTCCAACGCCGAGCCACTTAAGCTTTGGCTGAAATAAGCCTTGAGTAACTCATCCCTTCCTCCTGCTCCGCGCATTTTACTGCAGTAACCCCTCATATAGGCTACTGGATCTCCGTGACCATCATACATATCAAACTTGGGCAACTTAAACCCGGCTGGTAGATGTACCTCCAGAAACAAGCATAGGTCTTTATACGCAACACTCACTTGGCCTCCCAGCCCTTGCATGTTACGAAATGAGTGCTCAAGAATTTTCATCTTACGGGCCATCTCTTCTTGTTCAAGATTTCTAACAGGTTTTTCCTCCTCTTTCATGTCTCTGAGCGGGTGTAATGACTCGACCCGTCGTTTTGAGCCCCCACATGTCATTCAGCAGATTGAGGCCATGAACAGCTTCATCTCAGGTATATTGACTTGTGTGTGTGGTCAGAATTAAAATTCAGGAAGTTTGGAGTCAAATCTAAATGGAAATTCTCATTTTTAAAGCTTAAAGTTGAAGAAATGAACTAGGATTGGAATTCTGAGTAAATGACCTCAGAATTGGGATCTAAATGTTCCAGCATGCTCGTATGATGATTTTGAACTTGGGCGTATGTCCGGATTTGGTTTTTGATAACCCGTGATCATTTCGGCGTATATGGTGGAAGTTAGTATTTTAGAAAAATTTCATAAATTTGGGTTGGAAGGCATTTCAGAGTTATAGATGTCCATTTGGGATTCCGAGTCTGGGAATAGATCCGTATGGTGATTTTGGAGTTGGGAAAGCGATCAGAAGTGAATTCGGATGTCCGGAGGTCATTTTGAAGTCAATTGGCTAAATATAGGAATTTGAAGGTTTATGAGAAAATTCTACCGAAAGTGAAAATTTTGATATCGGGGTCAGAATGCGATTCCGAATGTTGGTACAAGTCCGTAATGTCGAGTGTGACTTGTGTGGAAACTTTGAGTCAATTCGGATCGATTTTCGTAGGAAAAGGGATCGATGTAGATTTCATGGTTGGTGAACGAGTATTGCTCCGAGTGTCGCCTATGAAGGGCGTGATGAGGTTCGGGAAGAAGGGCAACCTCAACCCTAGGTATATTGGTCCATTTGAGACTATAGACAGAGTGGGAGAGGTGGCTTACAGATTAGCTTTGCCACCTAGCTTATCAGCCGTGCATCCAGTTTTTCACGTATCTATGCTTCGGAGATACCACAGCGATCCCACACATGTGTTAGACTTCAGTACTGTCCAATTGGACAATGATCTATCTTACGAGGAGGAGCCGGTAGCCATTCTAGACCGGCAGGTTCGACAGTTGAGGTCGAAGAGTTATCCTTCTGTGCGTGTTCAGTGGAGAGGTCAGCCTCCTGAGGCATCGACCTGGGAGTCCGAGTCGGATATGCGGAGCCGCTACCCACACTTGTTTCCTGACTCAGGTACTTCTTTCTTTTGTCCGTTCAAGGACGAACGGTTGTTTTAGAGGTGGAGATTGTGACGACCCAAAAGGTCATCACTTATTTTATTAATCATTTCGAGCTTCTGAGGCCTTGAAAACCTCATTCCATGTTGCCTCGATTTACGTGCACAATCCGAGCATGTAGCCGGAAAGATTTTGTGATAGAAAATATGAATTCTATGAGAAATTTGGATAAAAATGATATTAATATTGATATGGTTGACTTCGGTCAACATTTTTGGTAAACGGATCCGGACCCAAGATTGGATGGTCCCGAGAGGTCCGTAGGAAAATATGGGACTTGGACATGCGTCCGGAGTCGAATTCTGAGGCCTAAAGCCCAAGTTATGAATTTTTTCTATGAAATTGTTTTTGATGTAATTGTTAAAGGAAATGAATTGATTGACCTTGGTATCGGGCTCGTATTTTGGTTCCGACGCCCGGTACAAGTCTTAAATATTATATATGTGATTTCTGTAAAGTTTGGTGACATTCGAATGTCGTTTGAGATGTTTTGGACCTTGAGTCCCAAGTTTGAAAGTTTTGAAAACCAAAGGTATGAAAATCATGAATTTGAGGCTTGATTTGTTGAAAACGAGGTGATATTGGCGATGCGATCGCACGAACAAGTTCATAATGCGTTTTTGAGGTTGTGTACATGTATGGTTTGGAGCCCGGGGGGCTCGGGTAAAGATTTGATAGGCCATTGGATTAAATTTTGAAATGTTGCACTGCTGGTTTTTCACCCAGCTGTTGGCTTCGCAATTGCGAAGGGGATGATCAAGGCAGGGCTCGCAAATGCGAACCCTGATCGCAAATGCGAAAAAACCCTCATGCCTAGCCTTGTTCGCAAATGCGAACAATTGTTCGCAAATGCGAACGTCCCCAGGGCCTGCCTATGTTCGTAACTATGTTCGCAAATGCGAACACTGCCCCATATTGCCTTGGTTCGCAAATGCGAACCATTGTTCGCAAATGCGAACATTGCCCTATACAGCCTATGTTCGCAAATGCGAACATTAGTTCGCAAATGCGAACACCCCCTTTGTCTGCCAGTGTTCGCAAATGCGAACAAATGTTCGCAAATGCGAACTTCCCAGCCTTAGCTTATTTTTCAAACTCCAGAAATTGGTCGGGGTTCGCAATTGCGAACCCATGTTCGCAAATGCGAACACGGAGACCTGTAAAACACGATTTTAAGTTCATTTCTTCACTTTTTACAAAACAAAAACACCCATTTGCGATTCTTCACGGATTTCTTCTTCATCAAAACAATTGTAAGTCACTTTTTACTTAATTCTTTCAATTCCTAACATCATTAAACATGTTTTTCATTAGAAATCAAAGGTTTTCATGGTAGAATTCTTGTTTTTGTTAGAAAATAGGGTTTTTCATAAATTGGGGAATTGGACCTCGAATTGAGGTCCGATTTTGAAACAAATCATATACATGAACTCGTGGGGGATGGGTAACCGGATTTTGGTCCTAACCCCGAGTTCCGACCATGTGGGCCCGGGGTTGAAATTCACTATTTCGGGCAGGAATGTTGTAAAAGTTGTATTTGGTCTTAAGAATTAGTTATTAAGTAGTATTGATGATATTAAATCAATTGTGTATAGATACGATTGGATTGGAGCCAAAGTTGAAAGGAAAAGACATTTCCACGGATTGAATTGTTCATAATCATTCGAGGTAAGTGTTTGTTCTATCCTAGCTTGGAGGGAATAGGATTATGTGTTATGTGTTATGTGATCGAGTGCGGTGTATGGGCTGTGGTGACGAGCATCCATACACCGGCGTCTAGTATGACCGTGAGTCGTTGGAAAATGATTATTTTGAGATATATTACAGATGAATTGTTATTGTTCTCCCTTGTTGGGACTTGTTGTGAAGATGATTATTGATTGCCCTTATTGGGACAATTTATGAATTATTGCTTCTTTCTTTGCCCTTAACTGTGATTGTTATTTGGGTGAGGAAGAGTGATAATGCACGAAGGGTGATGCCGTGCCATGTTTATTTATTTATGCACGAAGGTTAATGCCGTGCCATGTTTATTTATTGATTATGCACGAAGGATCATGCCGTGCCCCGTTATTGAACCATGTACGAAGGATCATGCCGTACTATGGATGTGAGGATGAGAGTAAAAGCACGAAGGGTGATGCCGTGTACTTTATTTGTTTATTTGGTGAGGATGAGAGTAAAAGCACGAAGGGTGATGCGGTGCAACTATTTGCTATTTCTTGAATTGATATTACTTGTGTTTACATTATACTTTGTTTTTCCTTGTGAATTTATTAACTGTGGTTAATTGTTGAATTCTTTGAGATATTCCTTATTGTGTTAATACTTGGTTATTTCTTGTTATTTTGTGGTATACATATATATATTGAATTGCACAGGTTTACGTGGGTGTCTGGTCCTAGGCTTGTCACTACTTCGCCGGGATAGGCCAGGCACTTACCAGCACATGGGGTCGGTTGTGCGGATGCTACACTTCTGTGCGTTTTTGCACAGGTCCAGGTTACGATCAGGAGCAGCAGCAGCAGTAAATCGATTGCGTGGGAGTTGATCATATTTGAGACCGAGGTAGCTTGCAGACGTCCGCAGGCCCGGCGTCTCTCTCTTTATTTATGTTATTAGCTGTAGTCTCTTTGTTCCGAGACAAACATAATTATGTTATATTTCCTTCAGACTTTTATGTGTAGTATTCCATAGTAGTTCGTGAGTTGTTGACTCCACGTCTTGGGTAGAGGATTTCGGTATGATTTTCACTTTGTAATTAGTTATTTCTATTTCGATAAAGTATTCCGCATTTATTTAATTAAAATTGTGTTAAAAACAGGATAGTATGAATACAGTGGCTTGCCTAGCTACCACGAGTAGGCGCCATCACGATCCCGATGTTGGGGGAAAATCCGGGTCGTGACACCGTGAGTCGTTGTTAATACTTGTTGTGAGACATATTTGAAGATAAATTGTTGAAACCTTGCCGGGTTGTAGAATTGCTATTGTTCTCCCTTGCCGGGACTTGTTGTGAAATGAGATATTGATTTCCCTTGCCGGGACTTTGTTGAAATGATTATTGTGTCCCTTGCAGGGATGGTTCACGATTTGTTGTTTTCATTCTTTGCCCTTAACTGTGATTGTTATTTGGGTGAGGAAGAGTGATAATGCACGAAGGGTGATGCCGTGCCATGTTTATTTATTTATGCACGAAGGTTAATGCCGTGCCATGTTTTATTGATTATGAACGAAGGATCATGCCGTGCCCTCTGTTATTGAACCATGTACGAAGGATCATGCCGTACTATGGATGTGAGGATGAGAGTAAAAGCACGAAGGGTGATGTCGTGTACTTTATTAATTTATTTGGTGAGGATGAGAGTAAAAGCACGAAGGGTGATGCCGTGCAACTGCTTGCTATTTCTTGAATTGATATTACTTGTGTTTACATTATACTTTGTTTTTCCTTGTGAAATTATTAACTGTAGTTAATTGTTGAATTCTTTAAGATATTCCTTATTGTGTTAATACTTGATTATTTCTTGTTATTTTGTGGTATACATATATATATTGAATTGCACGGGTTTATGTGAGTGTCTGGTCCTAGGCTTGTCACTACTTCGCCGGGATAGGCCAGGCACTTACCAGCACATGGGGTCGGTTGTGCTGATATTACACTTCTGTGCGTTTTTGCACAGGTCCAGGTTACGATCAGGAGCAGCAGCAGCAGTAAATCGATTGCGTGGGAGTTGATCATATTTGAGACCGAGGTAGCTTGCGGACGTCCGCAAGCCCGGCGTCTCTCTCTTTATTTATGTTATTAGCTGTAGTCTCTTTGTTCCGAGACAAACAGAATTATGTTATATTTCCTTCGGACTTTTATGTGTAGTATTCCATAGTAGTTCGTGAGTTGGTGACTCCACGTCTTGGGTAGAGGATTTCAGTATGATTTTCACTTTATAATTAGTTATTTCTATTTCGATAAAGTATTCCGCATTTATTTAATTAAAATTGTGTTAAAAACAGGATAGTATGAATACAGTGGCTTGCCTAGCTACCACGAGTAGGCGCCATCACGATCCCGATGTTGGGGGAAAATCCGGGTCATGACACCGTGAGTCGTTGTTAATACTTGTTGTGAGACATATTTGAAGATAAATTGTTGAAACCTTGCCGGGTTGTAGAATTGATATTGTTCTCCCTTGCCGGGACTTGTTGTGAAATGAGATATTGATTTCCCTTGCCGGGACTTTGTTGAAATGATTATTGTGTCCCTTGCAGGGATGGTTCACGATTTGTTGTTTTCATTCTTTGCCCTTAACTGTGATTGTTATTTGGGTGAGGAAGAGTGATAATGCACGAAGGGTGATGTCGTGCCTTGATTTATTGTTTATGCACGAAGGTTAATGTCGTGCCTTGATTTATTGATTATGCACGAAGGTTAATGTCGTGCCTTGTTATTGATTATGCACGAAGGTTAATGCCGTGCCATATTTTATTGATTATGCACGAAGGATCATGCCGTGCCTTGTTATTGAACCATGCACGAAGGATCATGCCGTACCATGGATGTGAGGATGAGAGTAAAAGCATGAAGGGTGATGCCGTGCACTTTATTTGCTTATTTGGTGAGGATGAGAGTAAAAGCACGAAGGGTGATGCCGTGCAACTATTTGCCATTGCTTGACTTGATATTACCTGTTTTTCCATTATACTTTGTTTTCCTTGTGGACTTATTAATTGTTGTTAATTGTTGAGTTCTTTTGAGATATTTCCTTGTTGAGTTGTTACTTGATTATTTCTCGTTATCTTGTGGTATACATATATATAGAACTGCACAGGTTTATGTGGGTGTCTGGTCCTAGGCTTGTCACTACTTCGCCGGGATAGGCCAGGCACTTACCAGCACATGGGGTCGGTTGTGCTGATACTGCACTTCTGTGCGTTTTTGCACAGGTCCAAGTTTCGATCAGGAGCAGCAGCAATAGATCTTTTGCGTGGGAGTTGATCATATTTGAGACCGAGGTAGCTTGCAGGCGTCCGCAGGCCCGACATCTCTTCCTTTACTTATGTCACTAGCTGTAGTCTCTTTGTTCCGAGACAAACAGATTATGTTATATTTCTTTCAGACTTTTATGTGTAGTATTCAATAGTAGTTCGTGAGTTGGTTACTCCACGTCTTGGGTAGAGGATTTCAGTATCAGTTTACCTTGAAACTACTTATTTCTATTTTTATAAAGTCTTCCGCACTTGTTTAATTAAGATTATGATTTTGGTTGTTAAATTGATTATGAAATATTGTTAAAAACAGGATAGTGTGAGTAAAGTGGCTTGCCTAGCTATCACGAGTAGGCGCCATCACGATCCCGATGTTGAGGAAAAATCCGGGTCGTGACAAGTTGGTACCAGAGCACTAGGTTGCACAGGTCTCACAACTCACGAACAACCTTAGTAGAGTCTGAGGGATCGGTACGGAGACGTCTGTATTTATCCCCCAGAGTCTACGGAGTTAGGAAAATATTCCCTTCATTCTTTCCTATCGTGCGAGTTTGTTTTTCAAATGTTATGTTGAATTTCTACTCTTGTCTTCCCACGAATGGCGAAGGCATGTACTACTTCTTCAGCCGACAATGGCACAAGCTAGTGAAAGATCAACGATGCCTTCAGAAGTTTTATGGAGTTTCGGATAAGTTTCACCAAACTCTTCGCTATCTCTTTCAGTGGTGCATCATTTGAAAACCCAAGGTAATTTATTGACTGTTGCTATGAGATATTGCAGAATGCGGGAATAGTTGAAGGTGAGAGGGTTGATTCTACTTTGTTTCAGGTAGCGAGTGAAGTAGTGGAAACATAATGTATTTACTAACCGGCTATGGTTTTAGTGGACCTTGACGTCTGGTTGATTAATTTGAAGCTGTGAAGGATAATTATTGTGGACTATCAGATGTTGTGACTTTGACTTATAGCCAAAAGGGGGAAATCCACTATTAGTGAATGGATCGGATGGCCATGTATTATGTCAGTTTTGGCTTGGAATGTATATATATGGTATGGAAAGGTCCCCCAAATAAATTATGCATATTTGAGGCTTAGTACTCTGCAGGGGGTAAGAATCAGCCCAAAGAATAATAAAGAGTATATGAGCAAATAGGGTAGTTCCACAGTGTCAAGCTAGCATAGCAAGAGATGTAATTGGTCGTCAATGTTTGTGACAAGCCTATGAATAGGGTAGACCGGCCAATGCGACATTACCTACTCAACCCTATTTGTAGAAATGTTTTGGAAGAGTTTACCTCTCTGACTCTTTGAAAGGTATGGCATGTATGGTCTGAACGATCATGCCAGGTTATTATGATAGTGTCCGAATATGTCGTCATGTCCAATAAGTTAGCTGATCCTTAAAGGAGTTGTTATGAATGTGGCAGGTTGGAGAAATATAATTAACGAAGGCACTCAAGCTACGTGCCCATTGCAGTCAATACTTAGCTCACATGACCAGCCAGAGTTAGAGGTCAGGATGTTTGAGGCGGAGGTGAGACTCCTAGAGGCGGAGATCTAGTTGTTGACATAATTTCTATGGTGTGACTGAGGTCACTACACCAGATGATGTTATCACATGTACAATTCTGATTGTTATAAAAGGAATATTTTTCCTTAATTTGATTTGATCTTTGAAGAATTGAGGCGTCTCATGAGTGATCTTCGTAATCATCAAATCTACTTATGTGAATACTCACACTATGCTATTAAATGGAGATAATTATCTCTATTATTATGTATTGGTCACTAGGAATATTGATGAGGTCAAAAGTGACTTTATATTAATTATTACAATGGGAATTGATGTAATTCCTGAAATAATTATTTTCAATGGTTAAATTGTATACCCTGTCGGTATGAGGGTTTTTTTATGTTGTGATACTCTTTGACGGACAATAATTGAAAAGAAGAAAGAAAGGAAATGAAAAACATCAGTGGCACAATGTGCAAATACTTGTGATTTAGAGTGGAGGATGAGATCCTCAAAATTTTTGTATAGCTTGAAAATATTTGTTTTAAAAACCGAGCTGCAAGCTGCGGTGAATATTATATGAGGACAAGGTCCTGGTGGTGAAAAGGTTGTGTTTAAAATTTTCCCTTTCTGGAAATAAAAATCTAGCATAATATCCTAAATTTGAGCCATGCCTGTTAGGATTATTTGACAATCCTTGCATAGTTTCTATTCATATTTAGCCATTTCTATTTTGTGACCGTTGAGTGCTAGACTTTGAGACGAGCACCAGGTAAGGATAAATATGACGCATTAATTCGGGAAAGTAATCATGAGATTTCCATACCTCATTGTGAGTAAAGTGGGAGTTTTAGAATAAGATATTTGATAACAGGGTTAATTGACAATGTTATAATCTAAGAACAACTCTTATGGCCAGACTTCAGAGTCATGGATATATGCATACGTATGAGGTGTTTGTGCCTTATTTAGATTTGTTTGTTGTAGTCTTCATTGTTCCATATTGACTTACTTCTGCAGTTAGGAGGAGCATGCGCAGCATCTTAGAGTGACTTTGCAGACTCTGAAAGATAGCCAACTATATGCAAAATTTTCGAAGTGTGAATTTTGGCTAAGTTCAGTTGCCTTCCTGGGTCATATTGTGACGACAACAGGTATTCAGGTTGATCCGAAGAAGATTGAGGCAGTCAAGAACTGGCCTAGACCGACATCAGCCACAGAGATTTGGAGTTTCATGGGATTAGCGGGTTATTATCGGTGATTCGTGGAGGGCTTTTCATCTATTGCAACCCCACCGACCAGATTGACACAGAAAGGTGTTCAATTTGAATGGTCAGATGAATGTGAGACGAGCTTTCAAAAGCTCAAAATAGCCTTGACCACAGCACCGGTATTGGTTTTACCCACAGCTATGGTATCTGGATCGGGTGGCATGCTGCCATGGGTATGTCATTGGAGTGGGTTGTACATCGTAACAGTGTAATGTGATAATAGACTTAGTTATATGTTACCTGGTATACAATACTTCCTGGCTTCTGAAGAAAAGTCCGTATTGAGTATCGCTCGGCGAATGGCACATCGGTTGTGTCCTTTCAGGATTTGATAACATACATTAATTGTTTCACCGTGGGTGAGGTTGATTGTTTGGGTTCAGACCTAGATCTGTGCGTGGCTGACCGTTTGAGCTTGGTAACTTGAGGTGCTTCATGAGTAATAGTGTTTGGATAGAATCACGAATCGTGGCAAGGCCAGGTGATGTTATGACCTCTCGAGGAGGATTCGGGTACTCTATGATGTGAGACGGGATATCAATTCTATGTTATGATGGTGCAAAGGAATTGAATTACAGCTCTTTTGTTGGGGACAGTTGTCATGATTTGAGTATGTTCAGACGTTTCTATTGGAGCGTGTGTTTTGCTCGTCATGGCTTAGGCCGGTGTTTGAGGTGTCATGTCACCAGTGCAGTGTCTTATGATCGAAATGATCGTTGGAGTCATTATTGAGAGCGAGCATATGTGATTTCAGTTGGTTAGAAAGGTAATATCGAGGTTTGGCCCCAAAATCCGTTGTAATATCAGTCAAAAGAGAAATGGCTTCATAAATGGTTGATCTGAGGAATTTTTACGGTTTAGCCCGTGTTTTATTTATCGTTGGCAGTATATGAAAGTGTTGGAATAAGACTTAACCTAATAAGAGGTTTCCATCGGTATTTGGGTATTGTAGGCAACTGCAGTAAATAAAGAATGTTATTGTAGTCATATGAGTAAAGTGATGCGAAGTGTAAATTCAACAAAGTTATGCATTAATGTTTGGGTACAACGTATGGAGATTGATATGGTGGTCGAATGATGGAAACAGACTTGGCAGGAAATTCAGGATGTTGGAATTTGGCCTAATGGCTTATTCGCTTGAATAAAGAATTATATCTACAGAATTATATAGCTAATGTGCTCAACTAAGTAGTGGTAGCACGGGAAGGTGCGCGATGTGTTAAACAAGTTATTTGAGACTACATCATTGTAGTTCTCAGCACGTTCGAGGACGAACATATGTTTAAGTGGGGGAGATTGTAACGACTCAACCAGTCGTTTTGAGCCCGACGCGTCATTCAGCAGATTGAGGCCATGAACAGCTTCATCTCAGGTATATTGACTTGTGTGTATGGTCAGAATTAAAATTCAGGAAGTTTGGAGTCAAATCTAAACGGAAATTCTCATTTTGAAAGCTTAAAGTTGAAGAAATGAACTAGGATTGGAATTTTGAGTAAATGACCTCAGAATTGGGATCTAAATGTTCCAGCATGCTCGTATGATGATTTTGAACTTGGGCGTATGTCCGGATTTGGTTTTTGATAACCCGTGATCATTTCGGCGTATATGGTGGAAGTTAGTATTTTAGAAAAATTTCATAAATTTGGGTTGGAAGGCATTTCAGAGTTATAGATGTCCATTTGGGATTCCGAGTCTGGGAATAGATCCGTATGGTGATTTTGGAGTTGGGAAAGCGATCAGAAGTGAATTCGGATGTCCGGAGGTCATTTTGAAGTCAATTGGCTAAATATAGGAATTTGAAGGTTTATGAGAAAATTCTAGCGGAAGTGAAAATTTAGATATCGGGGTCAGAATGCGATTCCGAAAGTTGCTACAAGTCCGTAATGTCGAATGTGACTTGTGTGCAAACTTTGAGTCAATTCGGATCGATTTTGGTAGGAAAAGGGACAATTAATCTCTTTAAGGAAAGCTTAAGTTGGAAAAGTCAACCCAACATTGACTTATGAGTTAGAGGGCTCGGAACTGAATTCCGATGATTCGGTTAGTTTAGGGGTATGATTTAAGACTTGGGAGCGCAATCGGAAGTAATTTTGGAGGTCCGGTAAAGAAGTTAGCCTATTTTGGCGAAGTTGGAAATTTGGCGGAATCCGATCGATAGGTGATATTTTGATCCGGGAGTCGGAATGGAATTCAGACAGTTGCAGTAGCTTCGTTAGGTGATTTTGGATATGTCCGCAAATGTTTAGGTTATTCGGACATCGTTTGATCTGGTTTTTGATCGAAAGTGTATTTTCTGAAATTTTTGGAAACTTAGGCCTTGATTTGATGAAAATTGGTGATATAGATGTTATTTCGGCGATTTGATCACCCGAGCGAGTTCGTGTGATGTTTTAGAGTCAATGTGCATATTTGGTTTGGATCCCCGAGGACTCGGGAGTGTTTCGGAGGTGTCTCGGAATAAATTCGGACTTAGAAAATGGGCAGAAATTGCAGAAAAATCTGTTGTGAACAGTGCACATGAATAGTGCACATGAACAGTGCCCGTGAACAGTGCACATAAATAGTGCACATGAACAGTGCCCCTGAACAGTCATGAAGAGTATCGTGAACAGTAATCGTGAATAGTGCCGGACAGAATATATTTGAGGTCCGAAAATATATTGCCATTTTTGACGATTTGGAGCTCGGATATGGCGATTTTTCGAGGGACTTTTGGAGAAAACAACGGGGTAAGTGTTCTTAACTCAATTTTGGTGGTATAACTCGAATCTATTGCAAGTTTTAGTGTTTAATTTAAGAATTTTTGTTGAAAAGGGTAGAAAACCCTCTTGGATAGAAATAGTGATTTAAGGGGTCAAATGAACTCCAAATATTGTGAATTTGGTATGTACGGACGCGTGGCGAGACGAAGATTCTGGAAATACGAATTTCGAAATTTTTCGAGATGTGGGCCCGGGGTCAATTTTCACTATTCCGGGCAGAATGTTGTAAAAATTATATTTAGCCTTATGAACTAGTTTGTTAAGTAGAATTGATGATATTAAGTCAATTGTGTATAGATACGATTGGATTGGAGCTGAATTTGAAAGGAAAAGGCATTGCTACGGATTGAGTTGTTCGTAAACATTCGAGGTAAGTGTTTGTTCTATCCTAACTTGAGGGAATAGGATTATATGCTATGTGCTAATGTGATCGAGTGCGGTGTATGGGCTGTGGTGACGAGCATCCATACACTGGCGTCTAGCATGACCGTGGGTCGTTGTTAATACTTGTTGTGAGACATATTTGAAGATAAATTGTTGAAACCTTGCCGGGTTGTAGAATTGCTATTGTTCTCCTTTGCCGGGACTTGTTGTGAAATGAGATATTGATTTCCCTTGCCGGGACTTTGTTGAAATGATTATTGTGTCCCTTGCAGGGATGGTTCACGATTTGTTGTTTTCATTCTTTGCCTTTAACTGTGATTGTTATTTGGGTGAGGAAGAGTGATAATGCACGAAGGGTGATGTCGTGCCTTGATTTATTGTTTATGCACGAAGGTTAATGTCGTGCCTTGATTTATTGATTATGCACGAAGGTTAATGCCGTGCCTTGTTATTGATTATGCACGAAGGTTAATGCCGTGCCATGTTTTATTGATTATGCACGAAGGATCATGCCGTGCCTTGTTATTGAACCATGTACGAAGGATCATGCCGTACCATGGATGTGAGGATGAGAGTAAAAGCACGAAGGGTGATGTCGTGCACTTTATTTGCTTATTTGGTGAGGATGAAAGTAGAAGCACGAAGGATGATGCCGTGCAACTATTTGCCATTGCTTGACTTGATATTACCTGTTTTTCCATTATACTTTGTTTTCCTTGTGGACTTATTAACTGTTGTTAATTGTTGAGTTCTTTTGAGATATTTCCTTGTTGAGTTGTTACTTGATTATTTCTCGTTATCTTGTGGTATACATATATATAGAACTGCACAGGTTTATGTGGGTGTCTGGTCCTAGGCTTGTCACTACTTCGCCGGGATAGGCCAGACACTTACCAGCACATGGGGTCGGTTGTGCTGATACTGCACTTCTGTTCGTTTTTGCACAGGTTCAAGTTTCGATCAGGAGCAGCAGCAATAGATCGTTTGCGTGGGAGTTGATCATATTTGAGACCGAGGTAGCTTGCAGGCGTCCGCAGGCCCGACGTCTCTTCCTTTACTTATGTCACTAGCTGTAGTCTCTTTGTTCCGAGACAAACAGATTATGTTATATTTCTTTCAGACTTTTATGTGTAGTATTCAATAGTAGTTCGTGAGTTGGTGACTCCACGTCTTGGGTAGAGGATTTCAGTATCAGTTACCTTGAAACTACTTATTTCTATTTTTATAAAGTCTTCCGCACTTGTTTAATTAAGATTATGATTTTGGTTGTTAAATTGAGTATGAAATATTGTTCAAAATACGATAGTGTGAGTAAAGTGGCTTGCCTAGCTATCACGAGTAGGCGCCATCACGATCCCGATGTTGAGGAAAAATCCGGGTCGTGACAGCGGGGTGTAAGAATCGTGATGCCCGAAAGTTGGTTCTAGTGGATAGTAATGGGTATCCTGGACATGGAACATATGTTCGCTGGAATATTTGTGTAAAGCAGCTGGTGGCGGTGCCACGTATACTAGAGCAACCTGAGGTGGTGGTGGTGGTGGAGCTTGTTTAGACAAAGGTGGAGGTCCTTGTGAGGTTATAGCATAGTAATGCGGGTAAGTTGGATATGTGGAGGACGAGTTCATAGTGGGTGGTTCAGGATTTGGGTTCGGACGAGGAGTGTATGTTGGGTTGGCTGGGTAGGAAGGCAAGGGTTGACCCCTAGACTAGGCCTGGTACATCTCTGACATCTGCTGTTTTCATTTGTACATCTCTTCTTTCATACTAGCTACGTCCATAACTTCTTCCTCTTGTACCGGATCCATAATAGTAGGCTCAATTTCCTAAGTTACTGCTTTGGTAATGACTTTAGAAAGTGTATTGTAGCTGTGATGTGCCAGAATGCCATTTTCCAACTGAAAATCTGATACTCATCAACAACAAAACATGTTAATAGTTAGCTTATAAGGGACAAACATCACAAGTTCTGAAAATCACAACTTTTGCCTAGTCATTATGCATCATCCCGGCATTATTCTTCTTTGAACCACCAGCTTTCTTTTTCATTTTTCTTTTTCTTCATTTCATTGCTTTTCTGTTTATTTCCTTTTCTTCTTTACCACTTCTTTTTTCATTTTTGTTTTTTGTTCCTACATGTTTGCCTATCGCCCAAGCAATTTGCATATAAAAGAAAGAAAATAATGGAAACTTCTTTTTGAATTTTTATTGATACTCAAACATCGATTACAAATGATGTCGTACTACAAATGCAAAAAGAAAAATAAAAATACAAAATACATGCCCTATGAATACATTAAAGCCCCTGGTGCCCGCGAGACATCGTTCGGTCTTGCCGCGGGCCTATATGCTAATACACTTTGGAGTTTGTCTAGGTTGGTCATTACTTGATTTACAAAGAACATTACTGCTGATGTGAATGTTTATTGGGACATATCTTCACACAATTGGCATTTCTTTGTGATGTACTAAGCAATGTTGACAATTCTTTCCCTGATGACCCCTTTTCCTGAAGCAACCTAACAATCTGTTCGGCACGTGCATCTAAGGTTTGCTGGTTCTTCTTTTGTAGTTGTTGTAGCTTCAATTCTAACCGAGCCATAGCCATGTAGAAATGTTCTCTCTACACTTCAAACTTTTTGGTTTGTTTGCTACTTTTGACTTCAGTTGTAATGATCTTCTTCCTCAATCGGGCTACCTCAACATTATGTTCATCTTGTAACCACTGAACCATTCGAACTCTTTCTTCAGTATTCCTGTCCAATTATTTTCAAACCCTAACTAATTCCTTTATAGCTTTATCTAGATCAAAGCTATAGTCATTCACTTTGCGCCGAAGATTTTCAATTAACTTCTCATCTCGGGCAACTCGGGCTGGGGTTTCGGCTGTTGTTTTCATCTTTGCAATTTGAGCCTTCAGGATTTCATTTTGTTTTCATCTTTGCAATTTGAGCGTTTAGGATTTCATTTTCTTTCCTCGGCTGTTTGTTTTCACCCTCATCGGATGTCGCCTGTAAGCTGCTTTCGATTTTAAGGTCATGGAACTGTTTCTCCAACAAGCTTATTCTGGCTCGGTACTCATTTTCGTTGGCCATCCAATCTTTTTGTTCCTTAGACTGCTCGGCCAACGCTTGGATGTGAGGCCTCTTCATTGGTCTCTCATGCTCAACATCCCCGCGATACCATGCAGCATACCCTGGTAATACTTCTTCCCGAGCTCGGTTTCCCACAAAAGTGTCTATTCACAGGCATTGGCATTCATTCCAGATTTGCCGAATCTTTGCTTCTGGGAATCGCCCATCAAGACTGATTTCTATGGCTTACAGGTTGAAGTCCCCATCTTTTGGTATGACCTTATATCTCCCGAGTTTCCTTAATACCCTGTACGGCGCATAAGGCTGGATGTTTTTAAGACCCATTATCATAAAATGCGACCCTTCTGTTGGCATGTACATCACCTCGTTGAGGGGCAACCATCCGTATGCCCAATCAATCTGTCTAGCAGTCACTGATCGCAAGTATGTGATCCAACCTTTGATCCTTCTGGCAACATAAATTCTTTTGTTCTCATATAAAACTCTTCAATGCACGTCTCTTCAGACGATCCGTAACTCGAGAACTGAGGGTAACGACACAAATGTTCAATCATCCACATCTGGAGAAGTAGATTGCATCCTTCGAAGAGGTCATGTCCTGCTTTACAGGATGTAAGGGCACGAAAGATATCAGCTACTATCATCGGTGCCAGTGTGCTATTGTCTTGCACAAGGAGAGTACTGGCAATCCCGACGACTTTTATATCAATATTTCTATCTTTCCTCGGGAATATAATCAATCCCAAAAAGGCCACCATAAAGGCAAATCGACTATGTACCTCCCACTTGACTCGGTTAGATTTACTGTAGAGTTTGTTCGTTGGGTCGTTAAAACCCCCAATATGACCATATCTGCGGTAGATGAAACTTATAGTACAAAACCCGTGAGCCAAGTCTTCATTGTGAACGTTTCTGGAAATCTTTAGGGAATTGAGGAATCTGTCTACTGTAATTGCCCTCGGAGCCACCGGATATTTGTCCTTTAGGGGAACCTCGCCTTTCCCGATGTAATAAGCAATTTCTTCTAATGTTGGAGTGAGCTCAAAATCTGAGAAGTGGAGCACATTATGCGCAGGATCCCAACAAGCAACGAGAGCCCAAATAATATCACCCCGAGTTATTATGTCCATCAACCCAGTAAGATCTTTCATATATCAGTTGACCCAAACCTATCCCTCTTGGCCTAGATCGTTCCACCATAACCGCAACTCCAGAGGGATTTTGTTCATTAGTGCAAAGGGTTCATTTTGTATTGTGCTCATCTTGCACATTTATTAAAGGCGATTTTATTCAAAAGGGAAAATATTTTTCAAAGGTAATTTTTCATTATTTTGAAAGATTTAGCCTTTCCGGACTTATTTTAAAAGGAAAAGACATGACTTCAAAGTGGCCATTTTTTGCAAAAACAGCCTTCCGGCGTCCTTTCGGTTTATTCGGCTATTTTCAAATACAGCATCACTTTGATTTATTGAAAACTAAAATTCGACATTTTATTTGGTCATTTTCTAAAAGAGGTGGTTGGACCCGTCAAGGGTTGCCTACGTATCTCACCTATTGGCGAGAATCAAACCTGCGTAGTTCGGTCAAATTGTTTTGTGACCAATTATTTCAAAAAAATTGTTCCACCTATTTTTCAAACTTTCCTTTCAAATTTTCGACAGCGTTTTGTCAATACTTTGATACTTTTTCTATTCCAAAATTCTCTTTCGTTTTATTTTCAGGAATTTAGCCGGTCCGCATAATAATCCAGGATAAATAAATGCAACATATAATATGCTCGGTCTTTGATTACCGGGTCACCTGTCCTAGAAGGAACCAACCCCTGTGTTGAGTCCCCTAAGTCAGATATGATGCAAATAATCATCCTAAATCTAGGCTCAATATCCTGATGTTTTCGTGTTGCTAGACCGTGTACCCGAGTGGACAACTCGGATCGAGGAGGGGGCTACGTAACGAGGACCCACGGGGTCGTCCGGCTTTGTAACTTATCCGACCTCTATTTCTTATTTAGGGTATGACACAAACAGAAAGGGGAGTCTCAACCAGTAAGCACATCACGAGAAGAGAAGGGTTTTCGACACAATTTTATATATATAGTTCACGTAATATCAAAGAGGTAAACATGCAACACATTGATCAAAGCATATAACGAAATCAAATAATATCAAGAACGACAATTTAATCGAGCTCGAATTCTTAAACCATGAACCGAAGTTCTGGGTTGTTTATCCCCAGCAGAGTCGCCAGAGCTGTCACACCTCCATTTTTACTATCGTTTTCCGAAGAATAAGGTATACCCCGTTAATTACTAATATACCCCGGGATAGGATATAATAATAACAACAGGGAAGGAGTTTTTCCACTTTAAGAACAATCAGAACATGATTTATTTAGAATTTCAGAGTCGCCACTTAGGAAGATAATGGTGTCCCAAGTCACCGGTTTAATCCCAAATCCGAGGAAATATGACTCTTATTTTACAGTCTGTGAAACTAGAAATCCGAATAAGAAATTCTGTTAACCCGGGAGAAGGTGTTAGGCACTCCCGAATTCCGTGGTTTTAGCACGGTCGCTCAACTGTTGTTCTTGACTTATTTGGTTTCTTGATATTTATAAATGTGAATGTTCAGTTTTGATATTTTTAATGACTTGCGATGCTGCGAAAATGCATTTTGAGTCACACCACAACCAGTATGCCTGTGACTTTAATACGTTTCAGCTTCGCCGGGATTTGAGATTTGAGTCACATAATGTGCACTCGTATTTAGGAATGTATATTTTAATCGTGCTTATAACGTCTACATCTTATTATCTTTAGGAAAGACCGTGAAATTTGCTAAACGGTCTTCCCGAGTCTAACATTCTTATTAAAGTTCAAATTGGGGCCCCGCGTGTTTTTCATTTTTATATGAGGCTCATCCCGTTATATTATAAGTCCAAACCTATCAAGTACTATATTTGCTATTATTTTTTTCTCCTAATTATGTTATAGTTTTGGGTGTTTTCAGGATCCATTGTAATTATGTCCAAGCCAACTGTAAGGCCCCAGAAAATTTCGCTAAGTAATATACGATTCTGTGGTGCCACGTCGGCTAATTATTATTTTTTATGTGCTATGAACAGTATGGACATCAATTAGACTTGCTAAATATGAGTATGAGTCTTATGGTAAGTGATATGAGGTCCAAATGAAAGCCCAAGTGTAAGCCAAATAGGAAAATTTTCGAAATAGGCCAAAATTCCAAATGGATTCACACAAGGCTCCACTTTAAAGGACCATATATAATTATGTATAAGGATTTATGTGGTGAATAGCATATCAAATGAAAGACCTTTGAGTCTAGTTTCCAACGCTTCAAACCGTTCGTCATTTGGACATTCCTACACAAAGTTATGATCAAATTACCAAAGGTTGGAAAATAAAATCCTGTGTCAATTCTGCGACCGCATAATGCATCGCATTTCTCACTTTGCGGTCGCATTCTTGTCGCAAACTGAACCCGAGAAGCCCAGTTAATTCTTCTAATTTTTATAACCCGGCCCCATTTCAATATATAGGCTTTGGGGTTCATTTTGGGGTCATTTCTTACTGATTTTAGAGAGAGGTGAGAGTATTTTAGAGAGAGAAAGAGGAACCCAACATCTAAATCATCCAAATCTTGCATCAATCTTCAAGAATCAAGAACCCAATAGCAAGTTCTTCATCTAAGAGGTAAGATTCTATACCCTAGGGTTTAATTTCGAGTTTGGTGTATAAGATGAGTTATTGAGGTATGATTCTTGGGTTTATTTGTATTGTGTATACATGCATGTACAACTTAGGTTTATGGGAAGATTGTTTAACTTAAATAACTAAAGATTGGGTTAGGGAATGAAGGAAGTCTTAAAAGGGGATTCGAAATCAAGATGCTCAACTAGTGTTTGATAAATTGTTCAAATGAGCTAGTTTCATGAATATCTTTCTAATATGTGTTTAATTTTGTTATGTTTCATAGTAGATTGGAATTGCTAGAGTTTTTGGAGTGTTCTAGTAACTTAAGGAAAGCTCAATCGAGGTAAGTATGGCTAATTTTGATTCTTGTAAAATCGCCCATATGTGTGAAATTGTTTGGCATGTGTTAATTTGAGAAATTGTATGTGATTCTTTGATGTCATTGTTGGGTATTTAATTGATGATTGAACTACATGTGGTATGGTATGAAATATGAATTGAAAGATGACAAGGGAATTGGAATTGGTAAAGAACTGAGAATAATTGTTGTGGTGTCATATATGGTTTCTTGTTGAAAGAGATGAAACACTTGAATTGTGGTAAATTATTGAACATACTTGTGTGTGTATTCTTGATTATGGAAACATTGTAATTTGGTTGTGATATTGGCTTGGGAAATAATTGTGAACATAAACCAACTTGTAAGTTGCTTATTTGAACTTGTTGAAATTGTGTGTAGTGCCTTATCTGTTGTTTGAAATTGTTGTGTTCTAAATTGTAAGGTGGGATCGGGTTGCGCGCCGCAACATGGGGAAATAAGGTGTGGGTTGGGGTGATAAGGGTGGCTGAGGTAATAAGGGTGGTCAGGGGTAATAAGGATGGAAAGCGATCGAAATCGCTATTGTAATATGATATAAAATCATTGATGTGAAATTGTGAAAGGAGACAGCACGAGAGTTTGCAACCTGTGGGGCACTGATTGCCCCTTTGTTTGACTACTTGTGTTTTACGTAATTGATTTGTGGTTGTTCTACTTGTTGATCTTAAACGTGCTTTGTGTTGAGAATTATCTGAAATGAGGAAAAATGTGGAAAACATGGTTGGCTGGCTTAATTGATTCTTGATGTAATTCATTGGCTGTATTATCATCGTGATTTCTTGTCAATGGCTTGAGTTTACTTGGGACAAAGTTTTTCCATACATACCAGTACAATTCCAGTGTACTGACGTCCCTTTTGCCGGGGACGCTACATTCGTATTATGATTGTAGGTGAATCAATAGCAGGTACTTCAGCTCATCGGCAGTAGCATCCTTCATTATGCCCGTTTTCGTGAGCCCCTTTCCTTTCAGGGCCCTATGTGGCTCATGCCACTCTTGTTTAGACTTTATTTTGAGTTGTGTAAGGTATAGACGGATCCTTGTTACCGGCAAATATTGTATCCTCCTTTGTAATCCTAGAGGCTCCGTAGACAGTAAACTGTGGGACTATGGCCTATGTATGTATATGTATATGTCGGGCGTTGTAAATTGTAACTTGTTAGTAATGTTAATAATGTGGTTATGTTTGTACAATGTGAATTCAGTTATAATTGGTAAGATCTTTGGCTTATGAGTAATAAACAACACAGGGGTATCGCGTGGGATAGAAAGGCACCCAGGTCCGCTTGACTGGGGCTACCTAGTTAGGCGCCGGTCATGTCCCTCGATTTGGGGCGTGACAAACTTGGTATCATAGCCTAAGGTTTTAAAGTGTCCTAGGATGTCTCGGAGCCGTGTCTAGTAGTGCCCTTCTTATCGGTGTGTTGTCGACCACATCATATAAGTTGGGGGCTGCACGGGCATTTAGGAATTTACCCATTTCTTTGATATTCCAGATCATGCGATATGGCTCAAGATAGGGAGCTAATTTCCTCTCTAAGTATTACTCTCAAGATTGGTAATTTTGATACCATAATCTGTGAATTCGAAGCATGTGAGGTAGGATTTATCCCACCATTGAGTCCAAGTGGATTACCCAAGGACTTGTTAGGAGAATGTGTTGAGTCATGGAGTGATTGGTAGAAGTTGTTGTTAAGGAGAGTACCCTCGTTCTTACTAATATCACTGTACCACCAGATCATGTAGTATTTCATCAGTATGTACGGCTAAAATTTCTTCTCTTAGAAAATAAGCTTCCCTGGTGCCCACATAAATGTTGTAGGTTCAAAATATAATTGATGCAGTACCCGTTTTGTTATGTTAAGCGAATTATTGCTGTGAAAATATATGTTGGAGGTACATCTTCATTTGTTTAATATATTATTCTTGGTAGATGAGGATATGTAAAGAATGTGAACTATGTGCTAAAATGTCTAGACTTCAAGTCAAGTTTGAATTGATATTTTGATGCCAAATTTTGTGAGAAAGCTTGTTATGGTTGATTCTTCCAAAATGTTCTTACGTGTACCAAAGGTATTTGATTGATTGCGTCTTGTTGTTGGTAATGTATAAAGATGTTTGGAAATGAAGTAAGTGACTGTGTAAATGTGGTAAGACTAAATGTTGGACTCTAGTTGTGATTGATACTTTACATGAATTGTTGTTGTGACCCGATATTTGTGAAAGATGCATTCCAATATGATCAATGTGCTATTATTGACAACTTAAAATGGGTTTTAGAAGTATGAATCATGTATTCAAATGTCACGACCCAAATCCGGTCGTGATGGCGCCCAACAATCAAGCTAGGCCAGCCGGACCAACAATTTAATTATAACACAATACCAGTCCCCAAATGGACAACCCAAGAAGAATATATGAGTTTAAGAACTCCAATAATAATAATACTCAACAAAAGTACTGACACTCCCAAAGATCCGGAGTCACAAGTCTAGAGCCTCTAACAAAACCCAACAGAAATAGAGAGTACGATATAGAAGTACTCAAGTCCGAATACAAAATATACAATAACAACTGGAATGAGAGGAGAAGCTAGGCTCTGCGAACGTAGGCAGCTACCTCAGCAACTCGATGTGACAATGTAAACGCCGGAGATGTCCGTCTACTGCTCCTGTGTACCTGAGTCTGCACACAAAAGGTGCAGGGAGTAGGGGTGAGTACTAAGTACTCAGTGAGTAACAAATATATATATATGTAGCTGACAGTAAGAAATCCACAAAATACCACAATATGAAGCTACACTACAGTCCGAATCTCCTACGAACTAGCAACAACAATCCAATACAACTACCACAGAGTAATTCAACAAATACAAATGCAATGCAATGCACATAACCGCTACGGCGTGTAGCCCGATCCAATTTAACGTCGACGGCGCTCACTGGGGGTGTGTACAGACTCCGGAGGGGCTCCTACAGCCCAAGCGCAATACTGCTGCGGCGTGCAGCCCGATCCTCACATCAACCACTGCGGCGTGCAGCCCGATCCCATACTCAGTCCACAATAAGCAATTAAGTCACAAAACAATTCATTTTCCTTAATTCCAGTTCTCAATTCATAATTTATGAAAAATACTTTAACTTTATTAAGTTTGTAAAAGCCGGTGACTTAGCATTTCGAAAGTGTGATTACAGTTTCCAGGACTGAGATTAGTGATTTAAGCAATTATAGCTATCACATAAATATTGTCCTCTAAGGACGCTACAGATCGGCACAAGGCCCCAAACAAGGCTTACATCCCACAAATATAGCAAATACAGGTGTATTTCCAACACTAACAACATATTATTCACTTCCGGGATGGACCAAGTCTCAATCCCCAATCACAATCAATCCCGCACCTGCCACGGTGTGCGAACCACGCCCTATTAGCGTCACAATGTGCTAAGCCGGGGTTTCGAACCCTCAAGCTACAATATACACAAACTACTCACCTCTAGCCGGTCGTAGAATCGTCCGCGATGCCTTTTCCTTTGAATTTCGTTGCCTCGTGTGTAGAATCTAGTCAAATAACAATAATTATATCAAATACGGGTCAAAGAATCATAACCCACTTCAATTTATATGAAATTCGCAAAATTACACTAAGTTGGTAAAACCCGACCCCGGCCCCACTGCTCGGAAAATTCCGAAATTAGTACCAACGCGATCCTTATCTCGCCACGAGTCCGTGCATATAAAATTTATCGAAATCGGAGTTCAAATGGCCTCCCAAATCCAAAAATCCCGTTTTCAATATTTAGGCCACATTTCTTCAAGATTTCAACCCAATTTCATGAAGATTGATGTTAATACTACCATAAAATGATGTTTTTGAGTCAAGAATCTTACCTCCGACGAATACCCGATGACTTCTCGGTGATTTCCTCGAGTTTTCTTCTCTCTAGGGCTCAAATGTGTGTTTTGGGTTAATGAACCCGTAACTCTCTGTTTCTGGATTAAATTCACTGCCAGAACTTTTTCTTCTACGCGATCGCGACTCGCTTCACGCGATCGCGATGTTCAAAAACTCGACCTCACGCGATCGCGACTTCCTTCACGCGATCGCGATGCACAATCACCTGGCTTCACGCGATCGCGTCCTTCATTCCTGCGATCGCGTAGCACATTTTTCCCCTGGACCCATTTCTCTTCTACGCGATCGCGATGTGCACCCGTTTAATTCTACGCGATCGCGACTTGTTACCCTGCGATCGCGATGCCCTAGCCCCCAGCTCTACGCGATCGCATCCCCCTCCCCGCGATCGCGGAGAGCAAAAGCCTGCTGCGTTTATGACAGCAACCAGCTTTCTCTTTTCTTCCAAAAATGGTCCGTTTGGACCCCCGGATTCATCCCGAGACCCCGGGACCCCAACGAAAACCACCAACATACTCCAAAACATGATACGAACTTGTTCCAATCATAAAAACACCATACTAAACATCAAAATCTCCATTTACTCACGGATTCAAGCCTAAGTTTCTTCAAAACTTTCAAAACTAACATTCAATCCAAAACCCGATCAAACGATGTCCGAATGACCTGAAAATTTGCAGACACATCCAAAATCACATAACGAAGCTACAGAAATTGTCGGAATTCCATTCCGACCCCGGATCAAAATATCACCTACCATCCGGTTTTTGCCAAAATTCAACATTCGCCAATTCAAGCTTAAAACTACACCGGACCTCCGAATTCAATTCCGATTGTTCTCCTAAGTCATAAATGATCCCCCGGAACTAGTCGAATCATCGGAATCCGGTTCCGAGCACTCTAACTCAATAGTCAACTCTTGGTTGACTTTTCATATTCAAGCTTTCTTCAAACATGCTATTTGTTTCATTTTCAATCCAAATCACTCCTAACTCACCCGATATACTCTAATACTGTTTTAAAAGCATAATATATGGAAATGCAAGGTAACGGGGTGGTAATTCCCGTAACGACGGGCCGGGTCATTACATTCTCCCCAACTTAAACAAACGCTCGTCCGCGAGCGGGTTAAGAAACATACCTGGAGTATCAAACAAGTGTGGATATCGACTCCGCAATTCCTGCTCGGTCTCCCAAGTTGCTTCCTCCACGGGACGACCTCTCCACCGCACTTTCACTGAAGCTATATCCTTAGATCTCAGCTTACGAACCTGTCGACCCAAAATGGCTACTGGTTCCACATCATAAGTCAAATCCTCATCTAGCTGTATCGTGCCGAAGTCCAACACATGAGACGGGTCTCCGACATACTTCCGGAGCATAGATACATGGAACACCGGGTGAACTCCCGACAAACTGGGGTGGCAAAGCAAGCATATAAGCCACCTCCCCAACTTTCCTAAGCACCTCAAAAGGTCCAATGAACCTCGGGCTCAACTTTCCTTTCTTTCCAAACCTCATAACACCCTTCATAGGCGAAACTTTCAGCAACACCTTCTCTCCTACTGAATAAGACACATCTCGGACCTTCCGGTCTGCATAACTCTTCTGACGCGACTGAGCTGTGCGAAGTCTCTCCCGAATCACCTTCACCTTATCTAAGGCATCTTGGACTAACTCTGTCCCTAACAACCTAGCCTCGCCGGGCTCGAACCAACCAACTGGAGACCTACACCGCCTCCCATATAAAGCTTCATACGGTGCCATCTGAATGCTGGACCGATAGCTATTATTGTAAGCAAACTCCGCCAAAGGCAAATAATCAGCCCATGAACCACCAAAATCAATGACACAAGCACGCAACATGTCCTCCAATATCTGAATAGTACGCTCAGACTGCCCATCCGTCTGTGGATGAAATGCTGTGCTCAACTCTACCTGTGAACCCAACTCTCGCTGAAATGTCCTCCAGAACTGAGATGTGAACTGGGTACCTCTGTCTGACATAATGGAAATAGGAACTCCATGCAATCTCACTATCTCACGGATGAATATCTCTGCCAACCGCTCTGAGGAATAAGTAGTACACACTGGGATGAAGTGAGCTGACTTGGTCAACCTATCCACCACCACCCAAACTGAATCAAACTTCCTCGCCGTCCGAGGGAGTCCGCTAACAAAGTCCATAGTAATCCTTTCCCACTTCCACTCAGGAATATCAATACGCTGGAATACACCACCAGGTCTCTGATGCTCATACTTGACCTGCCGACAGTTTAGACACCGAGCCACATGGCTCACAATATCTTTCTTCATCTTTCTCCACCAGTAATGCTGCTTCAAATCCTGGTACATCTTCGCGGCTCCTGGATGAATAGAATACCGCGAACTGTGGGCCTCTTCCAATATCAACTCACGAAGGCCATCAACATTGGGCACACATATCCGGCCCCGCATCCGCAATACACCCTCACTATCAATAGTGACATCTCTAGCATCATCATGCTGAACTCTGTCCTTAAGGACAAGTAAGTGTGGATCATCATACCGGCGCTCTCGAATACGATCATATAAAGAAGAACGAGCTACTACACAAGCCATCACCCGATTGGGCTCATAAATATCCAGCCTTACCACCTGATTAGCTAACGCCTGAACATCAACTGCTAGGGGTCTCTCCCCAACTGGAATATACGCCAAACCGCCCATACTAATAGCCTTCCGGCTCAATGCATCAGCCACTACATTGGCTTTCCTGGGATGGTACAAGATAGTAATATCATAGTCTTTAAGCAATTCAAGCCATCTCCGCTGCCTCAAATTTAGATCTTTCTGCTTAAACAAATGCTGAAGGCTGCGGTGGTCTGTATATACATCACAAGATACACCATATAGGTAATGCCTCCAAATCTTCAAGGCATGAACAATAGCAACTAACTCCAAATCATGAACAGTGTAGTTCTTCTCGTGGGGCTTTAACTGACGAGAAGCATATGCAATAACTCTACCCTCCTGCATCAACACACAACCGAGTCCAACTCTGGAAGCATCACAATACACCGTATATGACCCTGAGGCCGATGGTAACACAAGTACTGGAGCCGTGGTCAAAGCCTCCTTGAGCTTCTGAAAGCTCTCTTCACATTCATCAGACCACACAAATGGAGCATTCTTCTGTGTCAACTTAGTCAACGGTGAAGCAATAGATGAGAAATCATGAACAAACCGACGATAATAGCCTGCCAAGCCGAGAAAACTCCGAATCTCTGTAGCTGAGGAAGGTCTGGGCCAATTCTGCACTGCCTCGACCTTCTGTGGATCAACCCGAATACCATCACTGGACACTATATGTCCCAGAAAACCCACAGTATCAAGCCAGAACTCACACTTAGAGAATTTTGCATAAAGCTTTTCTTCTCTCAACCTCTGCAATGCCACTCTCAAATGTTGTGCATGCTCCTCCTGGCTGCGTGAATATACCAGGATGTCATCAATAAACACAATCACAAAAGAATCAAGGTACGGCCGAAATACACTATTCATCAAGTGCATGAATGCTGATGGGGCATTAGTCAACCCGAAAGACATCACCAGGAACTCGTAGTGCCCATATCGCGTCCTCAACGCTGTCTTCATAATATCCGAGTCCCTGATCTTCAACTGATGATAGCCCGATCGAAGATCAATCTTAGAAAATACACTAGCTCCCTGGAGCTGATCAAATAGGTCCTCAATACGAGGTAATGGGTACTTATTCTTCATCGTTACCTTGTTCAGCTGCCCGTAATCAATGCACATTCTCATTGTGCCATCTTTCTTCTTCACGAACAACACCGGTGCACCCCAAGGTGACACACTCGGACGAATGAAACCCTTATCTAAGTGTTCTTGAAGCGGTTCTTTCAATTCTTTTAACTCTGCTGGTGCCATACGATAGGGAGGAATAGAAATGGGCTGAGTGCCCGGCACCAAGTCAATACCAAAATCGATATCTCGGTCAGGCGGCATGCCTGGCAGGTCTGCTGGAAATACATCCGGAAACTCCCTCACAATGGGGACCGAATCAAGACCGGGTGTCTCGGCCTCAACATTTCTAATGAAGGCCAAATAAGATAAACAACCCTTGCCAATCATTCGTTGAGCTTTTATATAAGAAATCACCCTGTCGGACACATAATCAGTCAAGCCACGCCACTCGATCCTCGGATTACTCGGAATAGCTAGTGTGACTGTCTTGGCATGACAGTCCAGAATCGCATGGTAAGGAGATAGCCAATCCATGCCTAGAATTACATCAAAATCTACCATGCCTAGTAGTAATAGATCAACTCGGGTCTCCAGACCCCCAATAGTAATAAGACAGGATCGATATACCTGATCCACAACAACAGTATCTCCCATCGGGGTAGACACATGTACGGGCAAAGCAAGAATACCACGGGTCATACCCAAATGATGTGCAAAATAAGTAGAGACATAAGAATAGGTGGATCCGGGATCAAATAAGACGGAAGCATCCCTGTGGCAGACTGAAATAATACCTGAAATAACCGCATCTGAAGCGCTAGCATCCTTCCCGTCCGGAAGAGCATAGAAACGAGCCCGGCCTCCACCGATACGATCCTCGCCCCCTGGGGCGACCTCTAGATACCCGGCCACCAGCCCTAGCCGACCGTGCTGGCGCCGAAGAAACAGAGTAGAAGACGAAGGCCGATCCCTCCGCCGCGACCGCTTACGAAGCCACCGAGGACACTCTCTCCCGATATGGCCCAAATCACCGCACTCAAAACAACGGCCCGACGATGGAAGAAGGGGCCGCCGAGGACCCTCGCTACCGATGAATCCCGTGTCGAGGAAACAGGAGCGAGCTCGAGCCGGAAGAGCACTCGCGTGCAGGCCGACTCGCCGGCGGCTCGCCGACCCCGATAACCCCGCCGGCCTTGACGACCACGATCGGATGAAACCCCACCGGACTCTGTACGTCCAGACTGATGAGACCCGAAAGAGCGACCTCTGCTATGCTGAAATTGGCCCCTAGACGGAGCACCACTGTAACTGCCAGTACCACGAGGCCTCTTAGCCTCTCTCTCCTCTCGCTCTCTGCGGCGATCTGTCTCAATGTGACGGGAAGCATCAACCACCTCCTCAAAGGTAACTGTCGAAACTCTCTCCCTGGTCATCAATATGCGGATGGGATAAATAAGACCATTAATAAATCTCCGAATCCTCTCCCTGTCTGTAGGAACCATCCACATGGCATGACGGGCCACCTGTGTGAATCTCATCTCGTACTGATTAACCGTCATCTCTCCCGGCTTCAACCACTCGAACTGACGTCGCAGCTCCTCTCTCCGAGACCGAGGCACGTACTTCTCCAAAAATACCGTGGAGAATTGCTGCCAAGTGAGGGGCACTGCCCCAGCGAGCCTACGCCTCTCAAAATCCTCCCACCACTGAAATGCTGCACCTGTGAACTGGAAAGTGGTGAATGAAACACCGCCGGACTCTAGAATACCCGCGGTGCGAAGCATGCGCCGACATCTGTCAAGAAAACCCTGGGCATCCTCGCCCTCAGCTCCACTGAATGTCGGAGGCCGTAGCCTCTCAAATCTCTCCAAACGACGCTGCTCATCGTCGGGCATAACTGGAACTACATATGCAGGAGCTGGTGCAACGGGCGCAACTGGCTGAACTGGCTCGGGTGTGCGAGCCACGGAGGTCTGATTCCCTCCCCCTGCCCGTGAAGAAGATACTGCAGCGAGTAGCGACAACTACCTGTGCCAAGCTCGTGCACACCGATAATATCCGAGCCAAGGTCTCCTCTGAAGACCCGGTATCACAGTAGGCACTGCCGGTGCCGAACCTGAGCTGCCGGAGCGTCCGCCGCCGGAACCCGGTCCCGAGTCCGATCGGCCGGTGGGTCGGCCAGTGCCGGCGCCGCCGCTCTACCTCTACCACGACCACGACCTCCGGGTGCCAATGGTGGTCGTCCGCCACGTCCGTTAGCTCGTGTTCTCGCCATCCGCGAGAGAATAGAATATGGAAAGATTTAATTTCATGATAACATAAATCGTACGATATGAATTCAAGAAAATGAGGTTTTTCCTAAAGTTTCGTAGCCCTTCGAAGATAGATACGGACGTCTACGTACCGATCCGCGAAAGCCTACTAAACCGGCTCATGACTCGCGAGTCCTAATAACCTAGAGCTCGATACCAACTTGTCACGACCCAAATCCGGTCGTGATGGCGCCCAACAATCAAGCTAGGCCAGCCGGACCAACAATTTAATTATAACACAATACCAGTCCCCAAATGGACAACCCAAGAAGAATATATGAGTTTAAGAACTCCAATAATAATAATACCGAACAAAAGTACTGACACTCCCAAAGATCCGGAGTCACAAGTCTAGAGCCTCTAACAAAACCCAACAGGAAAATAGAGAGTACGATATAGAAGTACTCAAGTCTGAATACAAAATATACAATAGCAACTGGAATGAGAGGAGAAGCTAGGCTCTGCGAACGTAGGCAGCTACCTCAGCAACTCGATGTGACAATGTAAACGCCGGAGATGTCCGTCTACTGCTCCTGTGTACCTGAGTCTGCACACAAAAGGTGCAGGGAGTAGGGGTGAGTACTAAGTACTCAGTGAGTAACAAATATATATATGTAGCTGAAAGTAAGAAATCCACAAAATACCACAATATGAAGCTACACTACAGTCCGAATCTCCTACGAACTAGCAACAATAATACCAATACAACTACCACAGAGTAATTCAACAAATACAGATGCAATGCAATGCACATAACCGCTACGGCGTGTAGCCCGATCCAATTTAACGTCGACGGCGCTCACCGGGGGTGTGTACAGACTCCGGAGGGGCTCCTACAGCCCAAGCGCAATACTGCTGCGGCGTGCAGCCCGATCCTCACATCAACCACTGCGGCGTGCAGCCCGATCCCATACTCAGTCCACAATAAGCAATTAAGTCACAAAACAATTCATTTTCCTTAATTCCAGTTCTCAATTCATAATTTATGAAAAATACTTTAACTTTATTAAGTTTGTAAAAGCCGGTGACTTAGCATTTCGAAAGTGTGATTACAGTTTCTAGGACTGAGATCAGTGATTTAAGCAATTATAGCTATCACATAAATATTGTCCTCTAAGGACGCTACAGATCGGCACAAGGCCCCAAACAAGGCTTACAACCCACAAATATAGCAAATACAGTGTATTTCCAACACTAACAACATATTATTCACTTCCGGGATGGACCAAGTCTCAATCCCCAATCACAATCAATCCCGCACCTGCCACGGTGTGCGAACCACGCCCTATTAGCGTCACAATGTGCTAAGCCGGGGTTTCGAACCCTCAGGCTACAATATACACAAACCACTCACCTCTAGCCGGTCGTAGAATCGTCCGCGATGCCTTTTCCTTTGAATTTCGTTGCCTCGTGTGTAGAATCTAGTCAAATAACAATAATTATATCAAATACGGGTCAAAGAATCATAACCCACTTCAATTTATATGATATTCGCAAAATTACACTAAGTTGGTAAAACCCGACCCCGGGCCCCACTGCTCGGAAAATTCCGAAATTAGTACCAACGCGATCCTTATCTCGCCACGAGTCCGTGCATATAAAATTTATCGAAATCGGAGTTCAAATGGCCTCCCAAATCCAAAAATCCCGTTTTCAATATTTAGGCCACATTTCTTCAAGATTTCAACCCAATTTCATGAAGATTGATGTTAATACTACCATAAAATGATGTTTTTGAGTCAAGAATCTTACCTCCGACGAATACCCGATGACTTCTCGGTGATTTCCTCGAGTTTTCTTCTCTCTAGGGCTCAAATGTGTATTTTGGGTTAATGAACCCGTAACTCTCTGTTTCTGGATTAAATTCACTGCCAGAACTTTTTCTTCTACGCGATCGCGACTCGCTTCACGCGATCGCGATGTTCAAAAACTCGACCTCACGCGATCGCGACTTCCTTCACGCGATCGCGATGCACAATCACCTGGCTTCACGCGATCGCGTCCTTCATTCCTGCGATCGCGTCCTTCATTCCTGCGATCGCGTAACACATTTTCCCCTGGACCCATTTCTCTTCTACGCGATCGCGTAGATGATCCTGCGATCGCGATGTGCACCCATTTAATTCTACGCGATTGCGACTTGTTACCCTACGATCGCGATGCCCTAGCCCCCAGCTCTACGCGATCGCATCCCCCTCCCCGCGATCGCGGAGAGCAAAAGCCTGCTGCGTTTATGACAGCAACCAGCTTTCTCTTTTCTTCCAAAAATGGTCCGTTTGGACCCCCGGATTCATCCCGAGACCCCGGGACCCCAACGAAAACCACCAACATACTCCAAAACATGATACGAACTTGTTCCAATCATAAAAACACCATACTAAACATCAAAATCTCCATTTACTCACGGATTCAAGCCTAAGTTTCTTCAAAACTTTCAAAACTAACATTCAATCCAAAACCCGATCAAACGATGTCCGAATGACCTGAAAATTTGCAGACACATCCAAAATCACATAACGAAGCTACAAAAATTGTCGGAATTCCATTCCGACCCCGGATCAAAATATCACCTACCATCCGGATTTTTCGCCAAAATTCAACATTCGCCAATTCAAGCTTAAAACTACACCGGACCTCCGAATTCAATTCCGATTGTTCTCCTAAGTCATAAATGATCCCCCGGAACTAGTCGAATCATCCGAATCCGGTTCCGAGCACTCTAACTCAATAGTCAACTCTTGGTTGACTTTTCATATTCAAGCTTTCTTCAAACATGCTATTTGTTTCATTTTCAATCCAAATCACTCCTAACTCACCCAATATACTCTAATACTGTTTTAAAAGCATAATATATGGAAATGCAAGGTAACGGGGTGGTAATTCCAGTAACGACGGGCCGGGTCGTTACATCAAATGTGAAGTCCTCTATGCATAGAGATGTTGAAATAAGTCAAATGCATTTGAGAAATAAAGTATAGACAATGTGTCGAGAACTCAAAATGAAATTGTACCTGGTGATACTTGTGACATGAGGGAATATGAAACAGATTATGATGTTGATGTGAAATATGAGAAAATGATGTGAAATGCGAGGAAGAAGAGATTGTGTTATGGAATGTGGCCTAGTGCCAAGTCTGATGTGATAATTATGGCCCCAAGAGTCGATGGACTAATATACGTAAAAATGGCATGATTCTTTTATTCGATAATGTGGGGAATGTTTAAAGTGTTTGATTTGTACTTGTGATTTCCTTATTATTGTATGAAGCGCATAGGTGAATAATTTTATATGTGAACCCTATGGAAGGGCTATGAAATGCAGCCTAGAGGTATGGTAATTATGTAAAAAGCTATGTGATCCATTTTATTTGGTAATGTGGTGATTGTTTAAACTTTTTGTTAAACCCTTATGATTTCCTTGTCCTTGCATAGATATGTTCTTAAAAAGAATCCAAATTACAAAATAGTTCATGCACATGCTCTTTTAATGAGACGTATTATTTACAAATTCTCCCGATCACAATTCTAGTATGTTCAACCTCCTATGGAATTGACCTCTATAATTATGTTCCTGAATTGAGTTATAACACTATTGATATTTCCTACTTGCTTTTCCTAAATTCTCAACAAAGGACTATTCCCGATGAATTTCTTACAGAAACGTCTCATTTAAATTGACAACATCTGCTCACTTGTGCCTATACATGCACCATTGTAAAGTTTGTACATGTGGTGTCAAGTTCCATGCAAAGTATCCAAGATTTGTGATCCTTCTCGAGTCACTCTTTTACTTAGTTGTGTGTGTCTTATATGGCTTGATCAACTAATCTACCCTCTTACGAGTAACATCATGAAACCTTTTCACTGTCTAGTAACATATATGCATATCTCAGTGGCTATCATATGAGTGCATATCAATTGAAATGGTCACCGTGTGCATAAGTTCTCTCTAAAAAAAAATTTGAGATCCTCACATCCCCATCATAGATATCTTGTGTCGCCATTGTTTTCGTGCGCACTTGGGACATCTCGCAGTAAGTAGCTCACTCTGTCCTAGTATTGTGGTTGCTCCTGGCATGGTCATATATTGCAGTGGGGAGTTAATATAGTAGAAGTGTGTCTAGCTTATAACCAATGATTATTTTCTCTTTATGTCTCCACAATGTTTTAATCGTATTCCTTATTTAGTGAATTCATTGTGCTAGTTCCCTATACGTGTACGACAACCATAAGAGAACATTCCCTTCTATGTATCACTATGACACATCCTTTTTTTCAAGTCAAAACCTATGGAGATCTCATCATGAACATCAGAAAACCTTCAGTGATTATTGTGCACTGTTTCATTGAGTTTGGTTTTCTTCACACCCTCAACTTCTAGAATCATGGAATATGTCGTTGTCATGTGTGGAGAGTTTTACTACTCTTGGTATATCACCTTCTTGGCTAGATATGAGTATTATTTGCCTTCTCCCTGGAGCGTCGTGTTAACTATTAGAACCATCTAACCAATTCATGATTTTGTCCCAATATCAAGATTTCCTAGCTATTGAGTTTCACTCATGAAAGGTTGAGATTAGATGACTTCGGATTTTTGTACATATCATGAACATGTTGATTTGAATGACAAATGGTCGTAATTTTTAGTTCCCTCATATATGATCAATTACCAAGAAGTGTTAAGTTGTCTAGAATATGGTAATATCATAAGCGTCCAATTATTTTCATCCTTATAGGCTTGTGGCATAGATTCTGTGCGTCAAGTAATGTTAAGAGTGTAATTCAACTTCGTGTTATTTTGAATCCCATATCACATTCAAGGTGCTAGAGTATTCTTATTCGAGGTCGATGGATTTTCCCTACACTCTAGAAAATGAGTGGTTCACGTACTTGAGTATTCCTCCTTAATGATTCCTATTTCCATGTACTACTTACTCCTATTCCTCATTTATATATTAATAGAGGTAGTCACAATGATTAACCATGTCAGTATTGTTAGTAGTAACATTTTGTGTCTCTTAGTATACGACCTCATATAATACTCTACCCAGTGCATTAATAGATTCTTGAAGAACTCCAGCCTGATCTTGAACTCTGTTGTTCCTCGTTGTATTAGATGCATTGGGTATTGTAAGTTCAGACAAGTCAAATATAAAGCTTCATAGTGTGATCACATATATATTGGATAGATAAATTTATGGTCAGTTTATGGTATCACATCTTAGGGTAACTATTAAGGGTTATCAAGGGTTTAGTGTGAGTGTACCCCTGAAAATGTTATGTGAGTTGATAATAAAAAGTAACATGACTGTATTACACATTAGGTTGAAATAGGTGTATGATATTCCCCGTAACTGTTCCTCGTGTACTTTGTGTTTCCATATGCTTATGTCTAAGAAGATAGTGATAAAAAAATGTGGGTACGAATTGACTCGATTGCACTATATGATCATGATGCACTACTAGCAAGACTCGTGATGTCTTGATTTCATATGGACTATTGATTGAAAGGAAATTATATTCTTGTTGATGAACACCTTTTCGATTACATTAATGGCTGGTAAGGACTATTATGAACACATGATTGTTTGTTTACTATGAACTGACATCCTTGATGGTATGATGCCAAGTTATGAAATTGTGGGTTATTGTTGTTATCATGAATTGCAATATCCAGTGGAGTGTAAATTGTACAGTGGAAGTTATCAAAAGGTAAAGTCAATGGATAGTTATCTTATGCAAGATGTTTATATGTCATCCTTGTTATGTATGTTTGGGAGTTGATATTATTTTTGAGAAGGTGTTATGACAATGTTTGTAAGTCTATAATGTCGTGTGGAAGGATAAATGTGTCGTGGAAGGAAAGTACTTTTGTTTGATTGAATATCAGTTAGTTTTGACTTGGAATGTACCATATAGGTATTTTGATGTAAAACTGTGCAGTCCATGTTCTGGTATCCATATGTTAATGTAGTTCTTGTAATACTGGGATTAGGATTGTGGATATATACATTGTGGTGCTATGTACAGTTGTGGATGTGTGGATAAGAAGATTTTAGTGATTCTCTGGCAGGTGGATATGCCTAGTTACGAAGGAAACTTTGCCGAAATTTTTGAAAAATTTATGAGTTAGTGAAAATTTTGAGACTGAAGGTAGGTTAGAAAAGAGATGTATGATGTTAAAGTGTTTGGGAAAGACTATACTCCTCATTCGAGGACGAATGATCCTAAGGGGGGAGAATGTAAGGCCCCGGAAAATTTCGCTAAGTAATATAGGATTCTGTGGTGCCACGTAGGCTAATTATTATTATTTATGTGCTATGAACAGTATGGACATCAATTAGACTTGCTAAATATGAGTATGAGTCTTATGGTAAGTGATATGAGGTCCAAATGAATGCCCAAGTGTAAGCCAAAGAGGAAAATTTCCGAAATAGGCCAAAATTCCAAATGGATTCACACAAGCCTCCACTTTAAACGACCATAGATAATTATGTATAAGGTTTTATGTGGTGAATAGCATATCAAATGAAAGCCCTTTGAGTCTAGTTTCCAACGCTTTAAACCGTTCGTCATTTGGACATTCCTACACAAAGTTATGATCAAATTACCAAAGGTTGGAAAATAAAATCCTGTGTCAATTCTGCGACCGCATAATGCATCGCATTTCTCACTTTGCGGTCGCATTCTTGTCGCAAACTGAACCCGAGAAGCCCAGTTAATTCTTCTAATTTTTATGACCCGACCACATTTCAATATATAGGCTTTGGGATTCATTTTGGGGTCATTTCTTACTGATTTTAGAGAGAGGTGAGAGTATTTTAGAGAGAGAAGGAGGAACCCAACATCTAAATCATCCAAATCTTGCATCAATCTTCAAGAATCAAGAACCCAATAGCAAGTTCTTCATCTAAGAGGTAAGATTCTATACCCTAGGGTTTAATTTCGAGTTTGGTGTATAAGATGAGTTATTGAGGTATGATTCTTGGGTTTATTTGTATTGTGTATACATGCATGTACAACTTAGGTTTATGGGAAGATTGTTTAACTTAAATAACTAAAGATTGGGTTAGGGAATGAAGGAAGTCTTAAAAAGGGGATTCGAAATCAAGATGCTCAACTAGTGTTAGATAAATTGTTCAAATGAGCTAGTTTCATGAATATCTTTCTAATATGTGTTTAATTTTGTTATGTTTCATAGTAGATTGGAATTGCTAGAGTTTTTGGAGTGTTCTAGTAACTTAAGGAAAGCTCAATCGAGGTATGTATGGCTAATTTTGATTCTTGTAAAATCGCCCATATGTGTGAAATTGTTTGGCATGTGTTAATTTGAGAAATTGTATGTGATTCTTTGATGTCATTGTTAGGTATTCAATTGATGATTGAACTACATGTGGTATGGTATGAAATATGAATTGAAAGATGACAAGGGAATTGGAATTGGTAAAGAACTGAGAATAATTGTTGTGGTGCATATATGGTTTCTTGTTGAAAGAGATGAAACACTTGAATTGTGGTAAATTATTGAACATACTTGTGTGTGTATTCTTGATTATGGAAACATTGTAATTTGGTTGTGATATTGGCTTGAGAAATAATTGTGAACATAAACCAACTTGTAAGTTGCTTATTTGAACTTGTTGAAATTGTGTGTAGTGCCTTATCTGTTGTTTGAAATTGTTGTGTTCTAAACTGTAAGGTGGGATCGGGTTGCGCGCCGCAACATGGGGAAATAAGGTGTGGGTTGGGGTGATAAGGGTGGCCGAGGTAATAAGGGTGGTCAGGGGTAATAAGGATGGAAAGAGATTGAAATCGCTATTGAAATATGATATAAAATCATTGATGTGAAATTGTGAAAGGAGACAGCAGGAGAGTTTGCAACATGTGGGGCACTGATTGCCCCTTTGTTTGACTACTTGTTTTTTACGTTATTGATTTGTGGTTTTTCTACTTGTTGATCTTAAACGTGCTTTGTGTTGAGAATTATCCGAAATGAGGAAAAATGTGGAAAACATGGTTGGCTGGCTTAATTGATTCTTGATGTAATTCATTGGCCGTATTATCATCGTGATTTCTTGTTAATGGCTTGAGTTTACTTGGGACAAAGTTTGTCCATACATACCAGTACAATTCCAGTGTACCGACGTCCCTTTTGCCGGGGACGCTACATTCGTATTATGATTGTAGGTGAATCAATAGCAGGTACTTCAGCTCATCGGCAGTAGCATCCTTCATTATGCCCGTTTTGGTGAGCCCCTTTCCTTTCAGGGCCCTACGTGGCTCATGCCACTCTTGTTTAGACTTTATTTTGATTTGTGTAAGGTATAGCCGGAGCCTTGTTACCGGAAAATATTGTATCCTCCTTTGTAATCCTAGAGGCTCCGTAGACAGTAAACTGTGGGACTATGGCCTATGTATGTATATGTATATGTCGGGCGTTGTAAATTGTAACTTGTTAGTAATGTTAATAATGTGGTTATGTTTGTACAATGTGAATTCAGTTATAATTGGTAAGATCTTTGGCTTATGAGTAATAAACAACACAGGGGTATCGCGTGGGATAGAAAGGCACCCAGGTCCGCTTGACTGGGGCTACCTAGTCAGGCGCCGGTCATGTCCCTCGATTTGGGGTGTGACACCAACTATCCATTTCCAGGCTTGGACTTGTAGACTGTATTAATAGTCTATTACACGTAACTGGGTTTCTGAAACCCAGTATATACATATATTATTATTTAGAAAATTTAGAAGCTAATTTAATTGAATCTGGGCCTGTGTTCTCATGCAGGCCCATAATAAATAAATGAATTGTATAACAGGAACATAATTTCAATACAGAAACATAATAAATCGATCTTCAAATAACAGAATAGATCAACAAAATTCATTTTTATTCCACAAAGTTATGGAATACATGTTTATCAATATTAGGTGTGGACTCTAATCTCTAATTAAACATTAATAGGACTTAAGTAATAATACTTCTATTTCAATTACTTTAATAGTAATGACAATACTAACAGAACATGTTTGAACTATTATTAATTACAGGATTCTAACTTATATTATTGTAAGTTATTATTAAACGAGTTTGAGTGACAGAACAGTTTTAACTCATCTACACATTTCCTTCTATGGACTAATTATTAGATTTTAATTAGCGAGATTAGTTCATTACAATTTCATATGTTATACTAGTTTGACTAGGCAAATTAAATTCATATGTTAACCTGTTTCAGCCTAAGACTAAATGATAGCTGTATTTTACGTATATACTACTACTACACTATCTACTTGCTTTGTCCCGACTACATACAAGTACTAATTATTACAAACAACCTAATGAATTACAAGAACTCTAAGACATGGTAATTATAAAGCTAAAAGAAAAATAGCAGCAGAATCGTTCAAATATCTCGTGAGATTCTCATTTCTTCAATCAATTTGTGATTACATCTCCAGAAAAAGAGAGTGTACATGATTTACCAAAATAATCTTATGAGTCTAGGTTGGGATGAAGAATAGTCAGCAGATATAGCAGCAATAGAGCTGTAATAGAATAGTAGACAAAGCAACAAGTAGAGTAGTAAGTAGAATTCCAAAGTTCAGCAGTTCAGCAAATCAACAATGTATGATCGAAGAGCTCAAATAGAATCCAGCAAGGTTGAAGAACAATAGACTCTAATAGGACTCCAGATTGCCTTAGAACCTTTTTGATATATTCGAACTCTAACCCCAAGTTGTAACCCTTTTTAATTGCAGAATCTAGAACCCTTTTTTTCTTAATTTCAAAACCTGGACCAACCCCTTTTTCAGGCTTAATAGAAGCCTATTTATAGACTGACTTGGGTTGAAATTTGAGGGGGAAATTTAAATAACTTATTGTTAATTCCCTCCCCTTTGTTTTTTCAATGATTTACAATTTAATCCCCTGAATTAGGTGTCAAAATGCCTTCTAGACCTTGCTGGAAGGTTCTAGGTAGTTCTTTTATATTCTATTAGGGGTGTTTTACTAAGTTGTCCTCACTTGCTAAGTGTAATTTCAATTCTTCCTTTTTATTATGCCTATTCTATCCTTTATTTTGTAGTTAATTACAAGAATACTAGGCAGTAAAGTCATTTCTATCCCTATAGGCTCTATTAAATCATCAATAATGCCATTTATTGTTCCTATTATACCCTTATTGTTTCTTTTTATTTACCCAACCTACTAAGGTCTGGGCAGACTCGGTTTAATACCTTATTTAACTAATAGCCAGTTTTGAAACTGTTTTAAGACAGCCTAATTTAAACCCCAAACCCCCTTTCAAGTTTAACCATTTTTAACAGACCTAAGCTTATTTAAAATGTAACCCCTTTATTAACACTAAACAACTAATCAGAAGTAGGTTGCAAAACTAACCGCTTAACATTATAACCAATTCATATCATTTCAGGAATAGCCATTTTAACAAACATTTTTAATCATTTCAGGAATAGCCAGACTTAATGATTTCAAGAATAGCCATATCTACTTTAACTTTCTTTACAGCTATAACCAATTCATAAAGCATCATAGGATTCAGAATAGTCTAACAGATAAAACATATTACAAATATAGCCAATTTATGTTATATTGCACACATAACCTTAATCGTAAAATCAATTTCCAATCAACTAGAACTCAGAGAGAAGTTTTGATAATGGTTGAATCCCAATTAATCAAAGCATAATTTCAGACAAGGCATGATGAACAGAACACATAAAGAAGCATATTTAACCATGATTCATGTGTAAAAATTATTAAAAACCCTAAAGTGCTATAACAGACTAGGCATGTGTAAAGAAATAGAATAGATCTTAAGCATGCAACGAACATAGGCTAAAAAGGACATCAAGAACATTTACAGAAGGCAAATAGGTACAAAAAAGAAGGGTAGGAAGAACTTAGCTTTCAGGATCTTTTTTCCTTTCTTTCTTTTCTTTCTTTCCTTCTTCTTTATTTCTTCTTTCTTTTCTTTTGTTATTTCCAGACTTCAAAAGTTTTTGAAGACTTGAAGTCTTTTGACTATCAGGTCTTTCCGATGGGGCGTATTTTTAAGTTTTAGTGGGTAGGGGCTGGTCTGGGTGTTGTTTGAGAGGTTTTGGGGGTGGGTTATGTTTTGGGTGCTCGCCGGAGTAGGGTTTCGACGAGCTTCTTTGCTTTATTCGAGTAGTTCCGGCTTGATTCGAGACCAAACACCTAGATGAGGTTAAAGGTCTCTTTGAGGTGATCTTATGGTGTAAAAATGGAAGCCTGGTTCATAGGTTTGAGGTCGCCGGCTAGGGTTCCGACGACCGGGCTTTCAAGAAAGAAAGGAGCTTTTTGGTTTTCTGGGTTTTCATGGTGGTTGTGTTGTATGGGGCTGAGACATAAGATGTTTGACGGTAGTTTGAGCCGGAGATGGCCATGGTTTCAGGCCTGTTTGGCCAGTCTCCATGTGAGACGAGAGGATGAAGACGATGAAGAAGGCGGCTCGGGTTTCAGGTATGTATTATATATATGTGTATGTATTGATTTTGAATGGGAGATGGGTGTTTATATACCCCTTTAGTCTCGTGTGATCCTGGCCTTTGGATCAACTGGGATCAATGGCCAGGATTGCTTCTCTTAAAATTGTGTCGTTTAATTAAATGAAAGGTGGCCTTGTATCCGTTAGATGTTCGAACATGGACGACCAAGATTATTTTATAACACTACGTCGTTTAGTCTTTAATGAGACTTAAAACCATCCGTTTGATCATTCCATTGGACGGTCAAGATTAACTTCCTATATCACATCGTTTAATTTTCTATTAGGTCGCTTATGTGATCTGTTGGATTGAATTCATCAACGGTTAAGATTAATTGGCCCTTATACGTCGTCGTTTGGTTAAAAGCCTAGACTAGCTGGCTGGTCTCTTGGGCTGTTACATGTTTGGGCGTGTATCTTTTGTAGTTCAGCCCAATTTATTGTATTTTTGTATTTTTCTCGTATTTTAATTATTTTCTTGGTATTTTTCTTTTGTATTTCATTTTCTCTTTTTTTTATATTTATTTTCAATTGTGATATTTCTTTTATTTTTCTTATTTTTCCTGATTTTCTGGCATTTTATGATATTTTTGCCATTTTCTTTTGTTTTTCCGGTATTTTTGTATTTTTGTTGATTCTTTCTAATTTTTCATTTTTTTGTGACAATTTTTAATTGATTATTTTTTGTAGTTTTAATTTCAAACTTATTTTAACATCAAACACACAATTATTTTAATTAAAACACACAATTGCACATCAAAAACTTATTTTTATATTTATATTGGAATTTATTTGCTTAGGGCAAAAATCACGTTCTCACATGTATTAAAACCAAAAAATCCTAAATACCCCTCTCCTCCTCAGATCCTTTTCCCTGTTCTTGATAAACCACCGTAGAACCGCTAGGGTTCCGCCATTCACCATCGCGTCCCCAATGCCAAATGCTACAAAAGTTACATCCCTGAATCGCCTCCAAGCCCTAATCATGAATATCTTACCCATTTCTCTCGAATCACTCTGGATTTCTTCGAATGTTGAATTCTATCATCGCCGTCTCCGCCGCTCACGGCGGCGACAATGTTCAAACTCACACCCTCCTACACTTTTAACATCCTCAACACTGTGAAAAAAGTCTCAAGCCTTAGAAATCACCGAAAAAACTATCGAATAAGCAAGAACAGTTTGAGAGTGATGAAGTTTCAAGAAACGCTATAGAAGGCCTCCCAGATACACGAAGTTTCTCAAATTATTTTAAAGGGAAAGAAGAACAGAAAAATAGGTCAATAATGAAGAAAGGAAGAAGCTAAGCTCTTTTTCTTTTTATTTTTAGTTCTTTTATATGTTCTTTCTCTTCGTTCTGATTTTAGCACGCTTCCATGTGATTCTCATTTCTATTTTATTAGTCCAAAATTAAATGCCTCAAATATATTATATGGTTCTACTTTTATAGATTAATATTTAGGGTAAAGTGCTTAATTCTCTTTTGATTACTTCCTCAAACTGATTTTAAAATTTCATGATTAATTTTTGATTGTTCAAGTGTTTTATTTATACTGAATTCTATTTTGCTTCTTAGTTTCTGATACTTGTATGATTAGATACTAATTCTGTCATAGTTTATTGATGGTTATCTAGTTAACTAGGATAATTGAATTTTAAATTTTAGAATCCGTCTGATTAAAATTGGATAATTTCTATTGTGATTAGTGGACTTGTTTTGTGAGTGATAATTTTGTTTCAGACTCGGTTTTGTGAATTAGTGATTTCAATTTATAGTTTTAATATTAGTTTAATCAATAGAGACTATTAAAGATTGGTTAGAGTTGTTTAAGTTTTTTAAAGGCAGATTAATTCTAATAATTGGTAATTAAAAGCGGGAAACCAGAGTGTAGTTGGTAGTTTGTAAAATTCAGCTAAGTCTTAAGGGCAGTTTGGGTATAGAAAATGGGGTAATGGTAATTCAGTCTAATAAACAGGGGTAATATGGGTAGTAAAAAAGGCAAAAGTAATTTTTAAATTGAAGTGAGGGCATAATAGGTATTACAAAGGGATAGGAACATGGTAGAATTAGCTAGAACCTTCTAATTGGGGTTTTAATGTAAAGTTTAAAGAACTAGGTGGATTAACTTGTTTAACAAGTCATCAAAAAAGGGGCTGATTTGAAAAATATTTAAAATTAAATTTTCCTCCCATTTAAATCTATAAATAGGCATGTATTTGCCTTAATTCAGAAGTTTTTTTTTTGAACCATAAGAGGTTTTGAACCATATAATCTCTTTGAAACCCTAGGAAATCCTCTAAACAATCAGCTGTTGTGTTTTAGATCTGAAATTACAATTTCAGATTCATTTTTTCTTCTTCTAGACTTCAAATTCCTCTCAAAAAATCCAAAAACATTACAAAACCAGTAAAGAATCAAAATCAGTGTTCTATAGAGAACTTTCAATCGAATTGCAGCTTCTCAAATCTCAATTTCCTCATTTTCGATTCAATTTGAGTCATTGAAACCATACATTTATTGACTTCAATTTCGAATCAATTCGAACTCAAATTCAATTAGAGTTTGAGCATCTAAATGTTATTTGATTGTTGTGATCTCGACCGAAATTTGAAAAGATCTAAAGTTTTAAAAGTCCTGTGGCCTTTGGATTTGATTTGCTGACATGCTGTTGCTGCATTGTTGCTGGTTTGTTATTATCTGATTGACACTTAAGAATTGATCTCCTTTTCTTCTTCATCACAGGTATTATTTCTGAAACACAACATGTAAATTCCAGTCAAAATGTGAATGAATTTTAAGTTTTGTTATAGTTAGATCTCTGTTAGTTTTATAACATCTTTAGACTATCATTTGATAATTCAATTAATGATTATTGTACATCGACTTTGTTTTATAAGTAAGGACTAAGTGAAACTTTATAACAGGTTTAGGTATTACTATATGTGATTATATCTACTGTTTCTTTCATTTTATTCGGACAAATAAGTGTTTAGCCATTAGGTACTTTATTTTGGTTTGTTGTATTTGTATGGTTGAAAGTTTAATTCTAATGCTAAATATATTCAGAGTTGAAATAGGATTTAAAAGTTAAAGGTGGTGATAGAGTTACAAGGATTAGTATTCAGCAGGTTTAAAAAAGAATTGTAATGTAATCCTATTACAACAGTGTAATTGTAAACTGTAACGACCCGACCGGTCGTTTTAGAAAATTACGCCCCAATCCCTAATTTAACTGTTCCCCTAAGTTCATTTCTGCTATTGTGGTTTGCCGAGAGAGTCGGTTCTGAAATTTGGAGCATTTTGGGACACTAAGTCCCTAAATGAGAGCTTTAAAGCTAGAAAACGGTCCGTAGCCGGAACAGTGTTAAGACGATCTCGGAACGGAAATCCGATGGTTCCATTAGCTCCGTTGGGTGATTTCGGGGTTAGGAGCGCGTACGGAATGTATTTTGGAGGTCCGTAGCTCAATTAGGCTTGAAATGCCGAAGGTTGAAATTTTGACGAATCCGAACGATAGGTGAGATTTTGTTCCGGGGGTCGGAATGGAATTCTGACAATTTCCGTAGCTTCGTTATGTGATTTTGGATATGTCCGCAAATTTTCAGGTCATTTGGACGTCGTTTGGCCGGGTTTTGGATTGAATGTTAGTTTTGAAAGTTTTGAAGAAACTTAGGCTTGAATCGATGTGAATTATGGGTTCTGATGTTGTTAGACGTGTTTTTATGATTGGAATAAGTTCGTATCATGTTTTGGAGTATGTTGGTGGTTTTCGTTGGGGACCCGGGGCCTCGGAGTGTTTTCGGATGGGTAAACGGAAGGAAAACATGGAAAATTGCAGGTTGGGCCTTCTGTTCTGTCGTTTTCGCCCCTGCGGAAATGGGACCGCAGAGGCGAGTCCGCAAGAGCGGAACTTGGGGCGCAGGAGCGCCTGGGTTCGCAGAGGCGGATCCTCTTACGCTGAGGCGGAGTCGCGGGTGCGGAAGACTCGTCGCTGAAGCGACCTTGGGTCGGGGAGTGAGAATCCGCAGGAGCGGAGGGGATTTCGCTTAAGCGAGTCCGCAGAAGCGGACCACTGCTCGCAGAAGCGGGAAGTCTCGCAGGAGCGGTTGTCCAATCGCGGAAGCGGACGCGCGGAAGTGGTCCTTTTCTCGCAGAATCGGATTGGGCCAGCCAGGCCTAGGCTTCGCAAAAGCGACAAAATGTCGCGGAAGCGGATCCGCAGAAGCGGAATTTTGTCCGCAGAAGCGGAAATCGCAGAGAGTTAATTATATCAGAAGTTAGAAATTTCAGAAACATTTCAAAACATTGAGGGCTCGGCTTAAGGGGCGATTTGGGCGATTTTGAAGGGAGATTCAAGGGGTTTCTTCAGGTAATCAACTATGGACTCAAATTATGATTATTGTTGACAATATTATGCAATTATCTCATGAAAATGGAGGAATTTGGGGTGTTTTATGGGGTTTTTCACCCTAGGCTTGAACTTTAGAAAATCAAGGTTTTGAGTGGGCAAATGGAGTCCGAATTTGATAAACTTTATATGCTTAGACTCGTATTGAGACAAGGGTTCCGAAAATATAACTTTCGTGATTTTTCGATAAGTCTACCGAAAGTCGGGTTTTGGCAACTTGTGGATTTTGGTGCATTTTGAGTTATTTTGATTGGGTAATTCCCAATTGGCCTATTTTGATGTGATTCTATTGATTTTTATCAGATACTACACTTGTGGAGGCCGACATTCGTGGCAAGAGGGTTATTACTTAGCGGTTTTGTACCGGAATTGAGGTAATTGGCTTGTCTAACTTCGTGTGGGGGACTTTCACCCCTAGGATATTATTGTGATACTTTAAATGCCTTGTACGCGAGGTGACGGGCATGTACATGCGCTGGTTGTTGAACACATACTTTACTTAAATGTTCAATGAGTGATAATCCTGTTTTTAGTTGTTAAATTCGATATTTCTACCCGGTAGTAGTTAGAAAAGCATGATTAGATGGAATCTAACTGTCTAGTTGCTTAATTGACTTACTTGAGTTTTCTTGGTAATCGCCGGCGCTGTTCATCGGCGAAGTTATCGTTAAGCATATTATACTTCTCTCTGTGTATTCCTTTACTTGCTGTGGTTGTGGACTACGGGTTCGATTCCCGAGATCCTGAGATTATTGAAATATGGACTACGGGTTCGATTCCCGAGATCCTGAGATTATTGAAATGTGGACTACGGGTTCGATTCCCGAGATCCCGAGATTATTGAAATGTGGACTACGAGTTCGATTCCCGAGATCCTGAATTATTGGTAGGGACTACGGGTTCGATTCCCGGAGATCCTGAGTTATTGAGATATTATTGAGACATGGGCTGCGGGTTCGATTCCCGGAGACCCAGAGGTACTGGGAATGGGGCTACGGGTTCGATTCCCGAGATCCTGACTTATTGGTAGGGACTGCGGGTTCGATTCCCGGAGATCCTGAGTTATTGAGATATTATTGAGACATGGGTTGCGGGTTCGATTCCCGGAGACCCAGAGGTACTGAGAATGGGACTGTGGGTTCAATTCCCACAGGTCCTGGAATTGTTTTATTGAGTTGTTTATGTGTTGTTAGCTTAATTGTAGACAGTTGCAGTAATCATCTTATTGTTGTTATTTCGGAAATTATTATCTTTTAAAGTGTTTATTTTTGTTATCATCATTATATTATTGTTTCTCAGTAGGGCCCTGACCTTCCTCGTCACTACTCCATCGAGGTTAGGCTTGGCACTTACTGAGTACCGCTGTGGTGTACTCATGCTACTCTTCTGCACACTTTTGTTGTGCAGATCCAGGTACATCAGAGGAGGCTCGTGCTAGGTGATTTCCGCAGCTTTTCTGGAGACCTCGAGGTATGATCTGCTACGTCCGCGGATCCGGAGGCTTTCCTTCTATTCTAGTAGTACTAGTTGACATTTTTCTTCATTTCGTTGTTAGATACTCTTTACACATAGAGCCACAGTTGTATTTTCTCGTTTAGTCTGTGTTACCGTGGGGTTCCGGATCTGGGTAGTGTTTTATTCATTGTGTGACGGATGTATGTGCCAAGCGGCACGGATTACATATCTTTTATGCTATTTTTCCGCTGTTTCTTATTTAAGTATGTATAACTTGTATATTCCGCAACGTGTTAGGCTTACCTAGTCGTGGGGACTGGGTGCCATCACGACATGTTCACAATTAGTGAACTAGGGTCGTGACAAGTTGGTATCAGAGCTCTAGGTTCATAGGAGTCACGGGACACAGACCGGTTACTTAGAGTCTCGCTGATCGATACGGAGACGTCTGTATTTATCTACGAGGGGCTATGTAACCGTTTAGGAAACTCTTCATTTCTTTTGGATTCCTTGTCGTGCGACATTTTTGACATCAAAAATCTAAACTACCGCTTTCTATTCTCTCACAGATGGTGAGGACACGATCTACTCGCGATGATCAGGTACCCGCGCCCCGTCAGGGGCCGGGGCCGGGGCCGAGGTAGAGGACGAGGACGCGCCCGAGGTGCAGCCACGGCACCCGCGCGCGCCGCCGCTGAGGTGCCACAGGTAGACTAGGTTGGAGCGCAGGCACCCTGGTACACCGACTACAGCTGCTACTACTCCAACACTACAAGAGACCCTGGCCCACTTCATGAGTATGTATACCACTTTAGCTCGAGCGAGATCGCTTCTCTCGGCGCGCCTACATCTCGGGTCGGGAGGGGCCCGGACTCACGCAGCTCGTTACACCGGAGCAGCGTGTGCCGGGTGGGACAGGTTCCGGATGTTTTGGTTATGCCTCCGGCCGCCCCAGCACAACCAGGGAGGTGGACCAGCCGCCTTCGAGGACGAGCAGCGTAGATTGGAGAGGTTCAAGAAATACGACCCTCCAGTGTTTAGTGGTTTGGCTTCGGATGATGCATTGGGTTTTCTAGAGGAGTGTCATCGTATTCTTCATACTATGGGGATTGTGGAGACCGGCGGGGTTTCCTTCACTGCTTTTCAGTCTCGCGGGGCCGCTTATGATTGGTGGCGCACGTATGAGTTGGATAGTCTGGAGGAGTCTGCTTCATTGACTTGGACGCAGTTTTCAGATCTATTTTTGAGGGAGTTTGTTCCACCGAGCCTTAGGGATTCTTGGCGCTCGGAGTTTGAGCGGTTGTGACAGGGCTCCATGTCAGTATCGGAGTATGCTATCAGTTTCACCCGTCTAGCCAAGCATGCACCGGCTTTGGTAGCCACGGTTCGGGAGAGAGTGCGGAGATTTATTGAGGGCCTTGTTCCGCCTATCCGATCCAGCATGGCCGGAGAGCTTGAGACAGATATATCTTATCAGCAGGCAGTTAGCATTGCCAAGAGGATCGAGAGTATGCTCCCTAGAGAGCGGAGAGAGAGAGGCCGAGAGGTCTCGTGAGTCGGGCCATTTCTCTGGTGCTCGCACTTCATCAGCCGATCGTTTTGGCAGGGGTTATTCCGACCGACCAGTTCACTCAGCATTGCCCGCAGCCGGTAGTACTCCAGGTCTTCTAGCACCTCAGGAGCCTTATTATCCTCCCCCAGTTTCCAGTGCACCTCCTGCGCGGGATCCTTCCAAGGGTCAGACTAGTGGGGGTGAGGCCGGTCAGTCACAGCCACCGCGTCCTCCCAGAGCTTGTTTTGAGTGCGGGGATACTCGCCACCCGGCTAGGGAGTGCCCCAGGCGCAGGAGAGGAGCCCCTCATCAGTCATCACAGCATCCGCGTGGTTCTCAGGGCCAGCAGGCTATCATTCCAGCCCCAGCTGCCACTCCACCTGCCCAGCCATCCAAGGGCGGGGGTCAGGGTTCCAGAGGCCGCCCTCGAGAGGGGGGACAGGCCAGATTCTATGCTATTCCTGATCGCGCTGCGGCTGTTGCATCTGACTCTGTTATCACAGGTATTATTATGGTTAGTCACAGGGAGGCATCGGTTCTATTCGACCCTGGTTCCACTTTTTCATATGTGTCTTCTTACTTTGCTTCTCATCCGGGTGTGCCTCGGGATTCTTTGAGTGCCCCCATTTATGTTTCCACTCCGGTGGGTGATTCTTTGGTCGTGGACCGTGTATATCGGTCGTGTTTGGTTACCATTTGTGATTTTGAGACCAGAGCGGATCTATTGTTGCTCGGGATGGTCGATTTTGATATTATTCTGGGCATGGACTGGTTGTCGCCCCATTACGCTATTCTTGATTGTCACGCCAAGACTGTGACGCTGGCTATGCCAGGCATTCCACGTATTGAGTGGAGTGGTACTCTAGATCACACCCCTAGCCGTGTTATTTCTTTTCTCAGAGCTCAGCGTATGGTTGAGAAGGGGTGTGCTGCTTATCTAGCCTATGTGCGGGACGTCAGCATTGACACTCCCTCTATTGATTCTGTTCATGTGGTACGTGACTTTGCTGATGTATTTCCAGCTGATCTTCCGGGCATGCCGCCCGACAGAGATATTGACTTTGCTATTGACTTGTTGCCGAGCACTCAGCCTATTTCTATTCCACCTTACCGTATGGCTCCTCCTGAGCTGAAGGAGTTGAAGGATCAGTTACAGGAGTTATTGGGCAAGGGTTTTATTCGACCCAGTGTCTCGCCTTGGGGTTCTCCTCTATTGTTTGTGAAGAAAAAGGACGGTTCTATGCGTATGTGTATTGACTATCGTCAGCTGAATAAGGTTACAGTGAAGAACCGGTATCCTTTGCCCCGTATTGATGATTTATTTGACCAGCTACAGGGCGCACAAGTGTTTTCTAAGATTGATTTGCGCTCTGGGTATCACCAGCTGAAGATTCGGGAGCCAGATATCACGAAGACTGCCTTCAGGACTCGGTATGGTCACTATGAGTACCTCGTGATGTCATTTGGGCCGACTAATGCCCCAACAACCTTTATGCATTTGATGCACAGTGTGTTCAGGCCTTATCTGGACTCATTCGTGATTGTTTTCATTGATGATATTCTAGTATATTCCCGGAGCCGGGAAGAGCACGAGCAACATTTGAGGATAGTGCTTCAGATTCTGAGGGAGAAGCAGCTTTATGCCAAGTTCTCTAAATGTGAATTTTGGTTGAGTTCGGTGGCATTTTTGGGCCACGTGGTGTCGAGTGATGGTATTCGAGTAGATCCGAGGAAGGTGGAGGCCGTGCGGAGTTGGCCCAGACCCTCCTCCGCTACTGAGATTCGCAGTTTCCTTGGTTTGGCGGGCTATTACCGTCGTTTTGTAGAGGGGTTCTCTTCGATTGCAGCACCTATGACTAGATTGACCCGAAAGGGTGCCCCTTTTCAGTGGACAGACGAGTGTGAGGCGAGCTTTCAGAAGCTCAAGACAGGCGTTGACTTCGGCCCCTATATTGATGTTGCCTACAGGTTCGGGGTCCTATACTGTATATTGTGATGCCTCACGAGTTGGACTCGGTGCGGTATTGATGCAGGATGGTAGGGTGATTGCCTACGCGTCGAGACAGCTGAAGGTGCATGAGAAGAATTACCCTGTTCATGATTTGGAGCTAGCTGCCATTGTTTACGCCTTAAAAATTTGGCGTCATTATTTATATGGGGTTCCTTGTGAGATCTACACTGATCACCGGAGCTTGCAGCACTTGCTTAAGCAGAAGGACCTGAATATGCGTCAGAGGAGATGGTTGGAGCTACCGAAGGACTATGATATTACTATTCTCTATCATCCGGGCAAGGCTAATGTGGTTGCCGATGCCTTGAGTCGTCGGGCAGAGAGTTTGGGGAGTTTGGCATATCTACCAGCTTCGGAGAGGCCTATGGCGATGGATGTTCAGGCTTTAGCCAGACAGTTTGTTAGATTGGATCTTTCGGAGCCCAGCCGGGTTCTGGCTTGTGTGATTTCTCGGTCTTCTCTATCTGACCGCATCAGGGAGCGTCAGTTCGACGACCCTCATTTGCTTGTCCTCCAGAATAGAGTTCGGCGTGGTGATGCTCGAGATGTTTCCATCGGAGATGATGGAGTTATGAGGATGCAGGGGCGCATCTGTGTGCCCAATGTAGATGATCTTCGAGAGTTGATTCTAGCAGAGGCCCATAGCTCGCGGTATTCCATCCATCCGGGAGCCGCGAAGATGTATCAGGACTTGAAACAGCATTACTGGTGGAGGCGGATGAAGAGGGATATAGTTGATTATGTTTCTAGATGCCTCAACTGCCAGCATGTGAAGTATGAGCATCAGCGTCCGGGTGGATTGATGCAGCAGATTGAGATTCCCGAGTGGAAATGGGAGCGCATTACCATGGACTTTGTATCCGGACTTCCACGGACGGTTAGGAAGTTTGATTCCATTTGGGTCATTGTGGATCGGCTGACCAAGTCCGCCCATTTTATACCGGTGAGCACTACATATTCATCGGAGCGACTAGCGGAGATCTATATCAGGGAGGTAGTTCGGCTGCATGGTATTCCAGTTTCCATCATTTCAGATAGAGGCACTCAGTTCACTTCACGGTTCTGGAGAGCCGTACAGCAGGAGTTAGGTACTCGGGTGGAGCTGAGCACAGCGTTTCACCCCCAGACTGATGGGCAGTCCGAGCGCACTATTCAGATTTTGGAGGATATGCTTCGTGCGTGCGTAATTGAGTTTGGAGGTTCATGGGATCACTTCTTGCCACTGGCGGAGTTTGCTTATAACAACAGCTACCAGTCTAGTATTCAGATGGCACCGTACGAGGTCCTATATGGTAGGAGGTGCAGGTCTCCCGTGGGTTGGTTTGAGCCGGGCGAGGCCAGGTTGCTAGGTTTCAGAACCGACTCTCTCGACAAACCACAATAGCAGAAATGAACTTAGGGGAACAGTTAAATTAGGGATTGGGGCGTAAGTTTCTAAAACGACCGTTCGGGTCGTTACATCGTCCCGCACTTAAAGATTCGTTCGTCCTCGAACGAGCATAGAAAACATACCTAGAGTAGTGAAAAGATGAGGGTACTGGCTGCGCATATCCTACTCGGCCTCCCAAGTCGCCTCCTCGACCGGCTGGCCCCGCCACTGAACCTTTACCGAAGAGATGTTCTTCGACCTTAGCTTTCTTACATGTCTGTCTAGAATGGCTACTGGCTCCTCAACATAAGACAGATCCTTGTCTAGCTGAACAGAATTTAAATCCAACACATGCGACGGGTCACCAAGGTATCTCCGGAGCATGGAGACATGAAATACGGGATGAACTCCGGCTAGACTGGGAGGTAAGGCCAACTCATAAGAAACCTCCCCAACACGCCTCAAAATCTCAAAAGGGCCAATAAATCTAGGACTCAACTTTCCTTTCTTCCCAAACCTCATAACGCCCTTCATGGGCGAGACTCGAAGCAGAACCCGCTCACCAACCATAAAAGCCACATCGCGAACCTTCTTGTCCGCATAACTCTTCTATCTAGACTGGGCTGCACGAAGTCTGTCCTGAATCACCTTGACCTTGTCCATAGCCTCCTGAACCATATCAGTACCTAGCAACCTGGCCTCGCCCGGCTCAAACCAACCCACGGGAGACCCGCACCTCCTACCATATAGGGCCTCGTACGGTGCCATCTGAATACTAGACTGGTAGTTGTTGTTATAAGCAAACTCCGCCAGTGGCAAGAAGTGATCCCATGACCCTTCAAACTCAACCACGCATGCACAAAGCATATCCTCCAAAATCTGAATAGTGCGGTTAGATTGTCCATTCATCTGGGGGTGAAATGCCGTGCTCGGCTCCACCCGAGTACCTAACTCCTACTGCACGGCTCTCCAGAACCGTGAAGTAAACTGAGTGCCTCTGTCTGAAATGATGGAAACTGGAATACCATGCAACCGGACTATCTCCCCGATATAGATCTCCGCCAGTCGCTCCGATGAATATGTAGTGCTCACAGGTATAAAATGGGCGGACTTGGTCAGCCGATCCACAATGACCCAAATGGAATCAAACTTCCTAACCGTCCGTGGAAGTCCAGATACAAAGTCCATGGTAATGCGCTCCCATTTCCATTCGGGAATCTCAATTCGCTGCATCAATCCACCCGGACGCTGATGCTCATACTTCACCTGCTGGCAGTTGAGGCATCCGGAAACATAATCAACTATATCCCTCTTCATCCGCCTCCACCAGTAATGCTGTTTCAAGTCCTGATACATCTTCGCGGCTCCCGGATGGATGGAATACCGCGAGCTATGGGCCTCTCCTAGAATCAGCTCTCGAAGATCATCTACATTGGGCACACAGATGCGCCCCTGCATCCTCATAACTCCATCATCTCCGATGGTAACATCTCGAGCATCACCACGCCGAACTCTATTCTGGAGGATAAGCAAATGAGGGTCGTCGAACTGACGCTCCCTGATGCGGTCAGATAGAGAAGACCGAGAAATCACACAAGCCAGAACCCGGCTGGGCTCCGAAAGATCCAATCTAACAAACTGTCTGGCTAAAGCCTGAACATCCATCGCCATAGGCCTCTCCGAAGCTGTTAGATACGCCAAACTCCCCAAACTCTCTGCCCGACGACTCAAGGCATCGGCAACTACATTAGCCTTGCCCGGATGATAGAGAATAGTAATATCATAGTCCTTCAGTAGCTCCAACCATCTCCTCTGACGCATATTCAGGTCCTTCTGCTTAAGCAAGTGCTGCAAGCTCCGGTGATCGGTGTAGATCTCACAAGGAACCCCATATAAATAATGACGCCAAATTTTCAAGGCGTGAACAATGGCAGCTAGCTCCAAATCATGAACAGGGTAATTCTTCTCATGCACCTTCAGCTGTCTCGACGCGTAGGCAATCACCCTACCGTCCCGCATCAATACCGCACCGAGTCCAACTCGTGAGGCATCACAATATACAGTATAGGACCCCGAACCTGTAGGCAACATCAATATAGGGGCCGAAGTCAAAGCTGTCTTGAGCTTCTGAAAGCTCGCCTCACACTCGTCTGTCCACCGAAAAGGGGCACCCTTTTGGGTCAATCTAGTCATAGGTGCTGCAATCGAAGAGAACCCTCTACGAAACGACGGTAATAGCCCGCCAAACCAAGGAAACTGCGAATCTCAGTAGCGGAGGAGGGTCTGGGCCAACTCTGCACGGCCTCCACCTTCCTCGGATCTACTCGAATACCATCACTCGACACCACGTGGCCCAAAAATGCCACCGAACTCAACCAAAATTCACATTTAGAGAACTTGGCATAAAGCTGCTTCTCCCTCAGAATCTGAAGCACTATCCTCAAATGTTGCTCGTGCTCTTCCCGGCTCCGGGAATATACTAGAATATCATCAATGAAAACAATCACGAATGAGTCCAGATAAGGCCTGAACACACTGTGCATCAAATGCATAAATGCTGCTGGGGCATTAGTCGACCCAAAAGACATCACGAGGAACTCATAGTGACCATACCGGGTCCTGAAGGCAGTCTTCGGGATATCTGGCTCCCGAATCTTCAGCTGGTGATACCCAGAGCGCAAATCAATCTTAGAAAACACCTGTGCGCCCTGCAACTGGTCAAATAAATCATCAATACCGCACCGAGTCCAACTCGTGAGGCATCACAATATACAGTATAGGACCCCGAACCTGTAGGCAACATCAATATAGGGGCCGAACCGGAACAATGTTAAGACAATCTCGGAACGGAAATCCGATGGTTCCATTAGCTCCGTTGAGTGATTTCGGGGTTAGGAGCGCGTACGGAATGTATTTTGGAGGTCCGTAGCTCAATTAGGCTTGAAATGCCGAAGGTTGAAATTTTGGCGAATCCGAACGATAGGTGAGATTTTGATCCGGGGTCGAAATGGAATTCCGACAATTTCTGTAGCTTCGTAATGTGATTTTGGATATGTCCGCAAATTTTCAGGTTATTTGGACGTCGTTTGGCCTGGTTTTGGATTGAATGTTAGTTTTGAATGTTTTGAAGAAACTTAGGCTTGAATCGATGTGAATTATGGGTTCTGATGTTGTTAGCCGTGTTTTTATGATTGGAATAAGTTTGTATCATGTTTTGGAGTATGTTGGTGGTTTTCGTTGGGGACCCGGGGGCCTCGGAGTGTTTTCGGATGGGTAAACGGAAAGAAAACATGGAAAATTGCAGGTTGGGCCTTCTGTTCTGTCGTTTTCGCCCCTGCGGAAATGGGACCGCAGAGGCAAGTCCGCAGGAGCGGAAGTTGGGGCGTAGGAGCGCCTGGGTTCACAGAGGCAGATCCTCTTCCGCTGAGGCGGAGTCGCGGGTGCGGAAGACTCGTCGCAGAAGCGACCTTGGGTCGGGGAGTGAGAATCCGCAGGAGCGGAGGGGATTTCGCTTAAGCGAGTCCGCAGAAGCGGACCACTGCTCGCAGAAGCGGGAAGTCTCGCAGGAGCGGTTGTCCAATCGCGGAAGCGGACGCGCGGAAGCGGTCCTTTTCTCGCAGAAGCGGAATGGGCCAGCCAGGCCTAGGCTTCGCAAAAGCGACAAAATGTCACGGAAGCGGATCCGCAGAAGCGGAATTTTTGTCCGCAGAAGCGGAAATCGCAGAGAGTTAATTATATCAGAAGTTAGAAATTTCAGAAACATTTCCAAACATTGAGGGCTCGGCTTAAGGGGCGATTCGGGCGATTTTGAAGGGAGATTCAAGGGGTTTCTTCAGGTAATCAACTATGGACTCAAATTATGATTATTGTTCACAATATTATGAAATTATCTCATGAAAATGGAGGAATTTGGGGTGTTTTATGGGGTTTTTCACCCTAGGCTTGAACTTTAGAAAATCAAGGTTTTGAGTGGGCAAATGGAGTCCGAATTTGATAAACTTTATATGCTTAGACTCGTATTGAGACAAGGGTTCCGAAAATATAACTTTCGTGATTTTGCGATAAGTCTACCGAAAGTCGGATTTTGGCAACTTGTGGATTTTGGTGCATTTTGAGTTATTTTGATTGGGTAATGCCCAATTGGCCTATTTTGATGTGATTCTATTGATTTTTATCAGGATACTACACTTGTGGAGGCCGACATTCGTGGCAAGAGGGTTATTACTTAGCGGTTTTGTACCGGAATTGAGGTAAGTGGCTTGTCTAACTTCGTGTGGGGGACTTTCACCCCTAGGATATTATTGTGATACTTTAAATGCTTTGTATGCGAGGTGACGGGCGTGTACATGCGCTGGTTGTTGAACACATACTTTACTTAAATGTTCAATGAGTGATATTCCTGTTTTTAGTTGTTAAATTCGATATTTCTACCCGGTAGTAGTTAGAAAAGCATGATTAGATGGAATCTAACTGTCCAGTTGCTTAATTGACTTACTTGAGTTTTCTTGGTAATCGCTGGCGCTGTTCATCGGCGAAGTTATCGTTAAGCATATTATACTTCTCTCTGTGTATTCCTTTACTTGTTGTGGTTGTGGACTACGGGTTCGCTTCCCGAGATCGTGAGATTATTGAAATATGGACTACGGGTTCGATCCCGAGATCCTGAGATTATTGAAATGTGGACTACGGGTTCGATTACCGAGATCCTGAGATTATTGAAATATGGACTACGGGTTCGATTCCCGAGATCCCGAGATTATTGAAATATGGACTACGGGTTCGATTCCCGAGATCCTGAGATTATTGAAATATGGACTACGGGTTCGATTCCCGAAATCCTGAGATTATTGAAATGTGGACTACGGGTTCGATTCCCGAGATCCTGACTTATTGGTAGGGACTGCGGGTTCGATTCCCGGAGATCCTGATTTATTGAGATATTATTGAGACATGGGTTGCGGGTTCGATTCCCAGAGACCCAGAGGTACTGAGAATGGGACTGTGGGTTCAATTCCCACAGGTCCTGGAATTGTTTTATTGAGTTGTTTATTTGTTGTTAGCTTAATTGTAGACAGTTGTAGTAATTATCTTATTGTTGTTATTTCGGAAATTATTATCTTTTAAACTGTTTATTTTTGTTATCATCATTATATTATTGTTTCTCAGTAGGGCCTGACCTTCCTCGTCACTACTCCATCGAGGTTAGGCTTGACACTTACTGAGTACCGCTGTGGTGTACTCATGCTACTCTTCTGCACACTTTTGTTGTGCAGATCCAGGTACATCAGAGCAGGCTCGTGCTAGGTGATTTCCGCAGCTTTTCCGGAGACCTCGAGGTATGATCTGCTACGTCCGCAGATCCGGAGGCTTTCCTTCTATTCTAGTAGTACTAGTTGACATTTTTCTTCATTTCGTTTGTTAGATACTCTTTACACATAGAGCCACAGTTGTATTTTCTCGTTTAGTCTGTGTTACCGTGGGGTTCCGGATCTGGGTAGTGTTTTATTCATTGTGTGACGGATGTATGTGCCAAGCGGCACGGATTTCATATCTTTTATGCTATTTTTCCGCTGTTTCTTATTTAAGTATTTATAACTTGTATATTCCGCAACGTGTTAGGCTTACCTAGTCATGGGGACTGGGTGCCATCACGACATGTTCACAATTGGTGAACTAGGGTCGTGACATAAACGGGTACCATAATAAGCTTGTAAATGTAAGAGTAAACTTCATTTGTAGCCCTTAGGACAAAACTAAAGACAACCGGTAGTCACAAAATAAACCCTACAATTAATAGCCCAAAATTAATTACAAGGGCTAGCCCAAAACCACTGCTACTCTTTCCCTTCAAATTTCAAACGTTTTTAACTCCATAGCCCTTGTAATTAATCTCCTCCACCAATACTTTCCACCATTCGCTATCGCTTGGTAACTTTGCAGCATCGTCTAAGAATCCTTTTAGGTGTTGAACTTCTTTCAGCAGATTCTCTAACTCTCCCTTTGCACCTCCGATCAGCTTTACATTATCAGCTAATAGCTGCTATAGGTTCTCCACCAGAAAATTTAATTTTTATTTTTGTTTTTTCTGGGATTGCTAGTAATAATATTACAATCGTTTTTGTTATTAAGAGCAGCATGATATAAACATAATTTTGATTTTGCCATACAAATTTCAAAATAACAAAATAATTTTTGTTATTGTTGATTCTTAACTCTGGCTAAATCAAAGCATTGGTCATCTTCAAAGTAATATATCCTTATTGTTATTTGTCACTATACAAAAATATATAAAACAAATTGTCAGTGTATAATTTATATACAATAGACTGTCACTATTCAAAAAATATACAAATTAGACTGTCGCTATACAAAATATATATCAAAATCTTTTCTTTTTAAAATTAAAAATAAAAACATTGAAGAGGTACCCCACCTAAAGGATAATATTATGCGCACCTCCATACTTTAATCGTAGTACTATATAATAATGGGACTTGACTAGTTTTTTCGAGGAGTTTAGGCGCTTTTTATAATGTTGAAATTAAGAAAAATATCCTTTTTAGATCTTTTACATGTAAAAAATAAATCTCTCATGTGTAAAAATAAATTCTCGTGTTTGAAAAAAGAGATAGGGTTACTATACAAACATATACAAAAATAAATTGTCATTATACAATAAATAAACTAAATAGAATTTCATTATACAAAGTATATACTAAATAGAATGTCACTATAAATTTATATACAATAGACTGTAACTATACACAATATATACAAAATAAACTGTCATTATACAAAATATATACTAAAATATACAAAATAGATTGTCACTATACAAAAATTATATAAAATATATTGTCATTATAAAAAAAATACAAAATAGATGTAACTATACAAAATATATTTAGGGTACACAAATATATACACTTTAGATACACAAGCACACTCGAGATAGGCTCAATATACATCAATGATACACTGTCGAACTTAGGATACAATATTTATACATTGCAAAAAAATAGTTTTTCTATCGCGTCAAGTAGGGGTCGAACCTGCAACCTTCAACAAAAAAGATAAGCACTCCATCCACTGAGCTACAGGAACTTATATGACTCTTTACTTTTGGCTACTATTTGAAATACTTTTCAGCCGAAGAGCCATTTTTTGTAAGTAGGACAAAACTTGGGCTATTAAAATTTTAAGGGGCTATAGAGGGTAGTTTTCTCTAAATATAATTGTTTCTTGTAGTTAAAGTTTTGGACAATTCCTGCATACTTGGATTCAAACTTAGGTCCAAAAATAAAAAAGGCAACGTTGATATATAGTTAAAAAACAAAGAGTCAAGCATTATGACAGTTAAATAAGGAGTACAAAAATATAGAAATTAATCGGTAAATATTATGAGCATAAAACATAAATAGACCAAATTTAAGAAATTTTTTCACAAACTTAGCACTAATAAGTATTTTACACACAAGACAACTAAATAATTACATTCCTAGCAGAAAGTTATAAACCATGTCCCTAAAATCATGCTTCACAATGTTTATTTCCTTAAAATAAAATTAAAGAATTTTGGTTACCTATCTTTAGTATCTCAATAACAGTAATTGTTAATTTAATACTCAACAATTGATTGTTATCTTTTATCTCTCTTCTACAAATGAAATTGTCGTTAATTATGATTTTATTAGTATTTTCTCTCTCTTTAAATTATGATAACGGTATATTTGGTGGTATAACCATATTTTATTGGTAAAATGTGAATGCTTGAGTGCATACTTGGATGAATAAGTGATATTTATAAAACTTTTCTATGATATATATCATATAATGTGTATAATACAATAGAAAATTAATTAATAAGTATAAGATGAAGTATAAATTAAAATAATATTGGGGAAGAATGAATTTTAGTGTTGGCTGGGGTTATATTGAAGTTAAAAAGAAAATTGGGTATTTTTAACGATTAAAATAGAGCAAAGACGCGCTCAATTGCGTTGTACAGTACTTCAAACAATAATGGGTGTTAGGATACCCATAAAGTTTAGATGTGTAAATGACTTTTCAGGGCAAATTGAATGGGGTCTTTATGCATTTTCTCTTATATATATAGTATCAAATTGATTTATGAAAGCTTCACTTTCAATTTTGAAATAATCAAAAGGAAGAGAAAATCATCTTAAAGATTGTAAAATGTATTATGAAAATTTTTATACAAAAATATAACATAAATCTTTAAATTTATTATAGAAAGGTACCATGGATTTGTAATTGTTATATTCAAATGAAACATGATATATAATCCAATTTAAAAAATATGTGGTTACACATTTTATATGTACATGTGTACCATGTGATTGTAAAAAATATTCCTAGCATATTATATATATATATGTATATATATATATATATATATATATATATATATATATATATATATATATATATATATATATATATATATATATATATATATATATATATATAAAATAATTGGGTTGGGTTTAAATTTAGTTAGATAAATGTTTTATTACATAACATGTATAATAATAGTATAATGTATATATTTATATGTTTATCTTCATATTTTATTTAGAAAATATTCTGGTCTGTTTAGAAATTTGAAAGGATTGCTTTTAAAAAAAAAAAATTAATTAGTTTATGCAGAGAAAGAAATTAGGAGAAGTTGAGATCTTTTTACCAGATCATTAAATAAGATAGGAAAAGGCGCTTCCTAGAATTTTGAAATAGGAAAGAGAAATATGATTTATGAATGATTGTAACGACCCGACCGGTCGTTTTAGAAAATTTCGCCCCAATCCCTAATTTAACTGTTCCCCCAAGTTCATTTCTGCTATTGTGGGTTGCCGGGAGAGTCGGTTCTAAAAAATTTGAGCATTTTGGGACACTTAGTCCCTAAATAAGAGCTTTGAAGCTAGAAAATGGCCCGTAGCCGGAACAGGTGTTAAGACAATCTCAGAACGGAAATCCGATGGTTCCATTAGTTCCGTTAGGTGATTTCGGGGTTGGGAGCGCGTTCGGAATGTATTTTGGAGGTCCGTAGCTCAATTAGGCTTGAAATGCCGAAGGTTGAAATTTTGGAGAATCCGAACGATAGGTGAGATTTTGATCCGAGGGTCGGAATGGAATTCCGACAATTTCTGTAGCTTCGTTATGTGAATTTGGATATGTCCGCAAAGTTTCAGGTCATTCGGACGTCGTTTGGTCGAGTTTTTGATCGAATGTGCAATTCGGAAAGTTTTAAGAAATTTAGGCTTGAATTCGATGTGAATTATGGGTTTTGATGTTGTTAGACGTGTTTTTATGATTTGAACGAGTTCATATCGTGTTTTGGAGTATGTTGGTGGTTTTCGTTGGGGTCCCGGGAGCCTCGGGATGAATTCGGGGTCCAAATGGACCAATTTGTGCCAAAAGGCACTGCTATTCTACTGCAATAACTGCAGAACAATTTTGCTCTCCGCGATCGCGGAGATGGCCATGCGATCGCGTAAGGAAGAATCCTGAGCTCTGCGATCGCGAAGTAAAGCCTGCGATCGCGTAAGGCTGGAGTTGAACCAGGTGCGATCGCGTGAGGGAGTATGCGATCGCGTAGGGTATTGGTCGGAAGCAGTGCGATCGCGTGAGGGAGTATGCGATCGCGTAGGGTAGTTGGGGAGCCGGACGAGTTTGTTCTTCGCAATCGCGTTAGTACGTTTGCGATCGCGTAGTATTGATGAGTTGTTCACTGCGATCGCGTCCAGGGTCACGCGATCGCGTAGAGGAAAATTAGGCCGCCCATATTTTGTGCATCGCGATCGCAAGCCCAGTGCTGCGATCGCGTAGAGTAAAATGGCCTGGCAGTGACTTTAAGTCCAGAACATTTCAGTCGCGGCCTAACACCCCAAAACCGCCATTTTTGAGCTCCAAGAGAGGATTTTGAAGGGGAAACACTGGGATATCATCGGGAAATCATCGGGGGTAAGTTTCTTGACCTTAAGTCGTTGGTTTATCATGAAATCCGTGATTATTTCACTGAAATTGGGAGATTAAAGGTGGGTTTGAGCCCTAGGCCTAAATGTTAGAAAATCTCTAATTTGAGTGGGCAAATGGAGTCCGATTTTGATAAATTTTATATGCCTAGACTCGTATTGAGATAAGGAACCCGAATATATAATTTTCGTAATTTTTCGATAAGCGTACCGAAAGTCCGGTTTTGGCAACTTGTGGGTTTTGGTGTATTTTGAGTTATTTTGATTGGGTAATGCCCAATTGACCTATTTTGATGTGATTGTATTGATTTTTATCAGATTCTACACTTGTGGAGGCCGACATTCGCGGCAAGAGAGTTGTTTCATAGCGGTTTTGTACCGGAGTCGAGGTAAGTGGCTTGTCTAACCTCGTGTGGGGGAATTCTCACCCCTAGGATATTATGTGATAGTTTAAATGCCTTGTACGCGAGGTGACGGGCGTGTACATGCGCCGGTTGTTGAAAACGCACTTTAATTAAAATGTTCTATGAGCGATATTCCTGTCTTTGGCTGTTAATTTGATATTTTTACCCGGTAGTGGTTAGGAAAGCATGATTAGGTAGTACTTAACTATTTAGTTGCCTAATTGCCTTGTTTGAACTCCTTGATAATTATTGGCACTATTTTTCGGTGAAGTTATATTTAAGCATAATTATTCTCTCTGTGCATTCCTTTATTGGCTGTGCTTGTGGACTGCGGGTTCGATTCCCGGAGACCCAGGGCTGTGGGTTCGATTCCCGGAGACCCGGCGTGATATTGGTAGGGACTACGGGTTCGATTCCCGAGATCCTGAGTTATTGGTAGGGACTACGGGTTCGATTCCCGAGATCCCGAGTTATTGGTAGGGACTACGGGTTCGATTCCCGAGATCCCGAGTTATTGGTAGGGATTACGGGTTCGATTCCCGAGATCGAGAGAGGATTGCTTCCTCTCGTCGCGGCTACATCTCGGGCCGGGGAGGGGCCCGGACTCCCGCGGCCGTTACACCGGAGCAGCGTGCGCCGGTGGGACAGGTTCCGGATGTTTTGGTTATGCCTCCCGCCGCCCCAACACAGCCCGGAGGTGGACCAGCCGCCTCCGAGGACGAGCAGCGTAGATTGGAGAGGTTCAAGAAATATGACCCTCCGGTGTTTAGTGGTTTGGCTTCGGATGATGCATTGGGTTTTCTAGAGGAGTGTCATCGTATTCTTCGTACTATGGGGATTGTGGAGACCAGGCGAGGTTTCCTTCACTGCTTTTTAGTTTCATGGGGCCGCTTATGAGTGGTGGCGCACGTATGAGTTGGATAGTCCAGAGGAGTCTGCTTCATTGACTTGGACGCAGTTTTCAGATCTGTTTTTGAGGGAGTTTGTTCCACGGAGCCTTAGGGATTCTTGGCGCTCGGAGTTTGAGCGGTTGCGACAGGGCTCCATGTCAGTATCGGAGTATGCTATCAGTTTCACCCGTCTAGCCAGGCATGCACCGGCTTTGGTAGCCACGGTCCGGGAGAGAGTGCGGAGATTTATTGAGGGCCTGATTCCGCCGATCCGATCCAGCATGGCCAGAGAGTTGGAGACAGATATATCTTATCAGCAGGCAGTTAGCATTGCCAGGAGGATCGAGAGTATGCTCCCTAGAGAGCGGGGAGATAGAGAGGCCAAGAGGTCTCGTGAGTCGGGCCATTTCTCTGGTGCCCGCACTTCAGCAGCCGGTCGTTTTGGCAGGGGTTATTCCGGTCGTCCAGTTCATTCAGCATTGCCAGCAGCCGGTAGTACTCCAGCTCTTCCAGCACCTCAGGAGCCTTATTATGCTCCCCCAGTTTCTAGTGCACCTCCTGCGCGGGGTACTTCCAGGGGTCAGACTAGTGGGGGTGAGGCCGATCAGTCTCAGCCACCGCGTCCTCTCAGAGCTTGTTTTGAGTGCGGGGATACTCGCCATCTGGTTAGGGAGTGCCCCAGACGCAGGAGAGGAGCCCCTCATCAGTCATCATAGCATCAGTGTGGCTCTCAGGGTCAGCAGGCTATCATTCCAGCTCCAGCTGCTACTCCAACTGCCCAGCCAGCGACAGGCGGGGGTTCGGGTTCTAGAGGCCGCCCTCGAGAGGGGGGACAGGCCAGATTCTATGCTATTCCAGATCGCGCTGCGGCGGTTGCATCTGACTCTGTTATCACAGGTATTATTCTGGTTAGTCACAGGGAGGCATCGGTTCTATTCGACCCCGGTTCCACTTTTTCATATGTGTCTTCTTACTTTGCTTCTCATCTGGGTGTGCCTCGGGATTCTTTGAGTGCCCCCATTTATATTTCCACTCCGGTGGGTGATTCTTTGGCTGTGGACCGCGTATATCGGTCGTGTTTGGTTACCATTTGTGATTTTGAGATCAGAGCGGATCTATTGCTGCTTGGGATGGTCGATTTTGATATTATTCTGGGCATGGACTGGTTGTCGCCCCATTATGCTATTCTTGATTGTCACGCCAAGACCGTGACGCCGGCTATGCTAGGCATTCCACGTATTGAGTGGAGTGGTACTCTAGATCACACCCCTAGCCGTGTAATTTCTTTTCTCAGAGCTCAGTGTATGGTTGAGAAGGGGTGTGCTGCTTATCTAGCCTATGTGCGGGACGTCAGTGTTGACACTCCCTCTATTGATTCTGTTCATGTGGTACGTGACTTTGCTGATGTATTTCCAGCTGATCTTCCGGGCATGCCGCCCGACAGAGATATTGACTTTGCTATTGACTTGTTGCCGGGCACTCAGCCCATTTCTATTCCACCGTACCGTATGGCTCCTCCCGAGTTGAAGGAGTTGAAGGATCAGTTACAGGAGTTATTGGGCAAGGGTTTTATTCGACCCAGTGTTTCGCCTTGGGGTGCTCCTGTATTGTTTGTGAAGAAAAAGGACGGTTCTATGCGTATGTGTATTGACTATCGTCAGCTCAAACAAGGTTACAGTGAAGAACCGGTATCCTTTGCCCCGTATTGATGATTTATTTGACCAGCTACAGGGCGCACAGGTGTTTTCTAAGATTGATTTGCGCTCTGGGTATCACCAGCTGAAGATTCGGGAGCCGGATATCCCGAAGACTGCCTTCAGGACCCGGTATGGTCACTATGAGTTCCTCGTGATGTCTTTTGGGCTGACTAATGCCCCAGCAACCTTTATGCATTTGATGCACAGTGTGTTCAGGCCTTATCTGGACTCATTCGTGATTGTCTTCATTGATGATATTCTAGTATATTCTCGGAGCCGGGAAGAGCACGAGCAACATTTGAGGATAGTGCTTCAGATTCCGAGGGAGAAGCAGCTTTATGCCAAGTTCTCTAAATGTGAATTCTGGTTGAGTTCAGTAGCATTTTTGGGCCACGTGGTGTCGAGTGATGGTATTTGAGTAGATCCGAGGAAGGTAGAGGCCGTGCAGAGTTGGCCCAGACCCTCTTTCGCTACTGAGATTCGCAGTTTCCTTGGTTTGGCGGGCTATTACCGTCGTTTTGTAGAGGGTTCTCTTCGATTGCAGCACCTATGACTAGATTGACCCAAAAGGGTGCCCCTTTTCGGTGGACAGACGAGTGTGAGGCGAGCTTTCAGAAGCTCAAGACAGCTTTGACTTCGGCCCCTATATTGATGTTGCCTACAGGTTCGGGGTCCTATACTGTATATTGTGATGCCTCACGAGTTGGACTCGGTGCGGTATTGATGCAGAGGACGGTAGGGTGATTGCCTACGCGTCGAGACAGCTGAAGGTACATGAGAAGAATTACCCTGTTCATGATTTGGAGCTAGCTGCCATTGTTCACGCCTTGAAAATTTGGCGTCATTATTTATATGGGGTTCCTTGTAAGATCTACACTGATCACCGGAGCTTGCAGCACTTGCTTAAGCAGAAGGACCTGAATATGCGTCAGAGGAGATGGTTGGAACTACTGAAGGACTATGATATTACTATTCTCTATCATCCGGCAAGGCTAATGTGGTTGCTGATGCCTTGAGTCGTCGGGCAGAGAGTTTGGGGAGTTTAGCATATCTACCAGTTTCAGAGAGGCCTATGGCGATGGATGTTCAGGCTCTAGCCATGCAGTTTGTTAGATTGGATCTTTCGGAGCCCAGCCGGATTCTGGCATGTGTGGTTTCTCGGTCTTCTCTATTTGACCGCATCAGGGAGCGTCAGTTCGACGACCCTCATTTGCTTGTCCTTCAGGGATAGAGTTCGGCGTGGTGATGCTCGAGATGTTACCATCAGGGATGATGGAGTCATGAGGATGCAGGGGTGTATCTGTGTGCCCAATGTAGATGATCTTCGAGAGCTGATTCTAGTAGAGGCCCATAGTTCGCGGTATTCCATCCATCCGGGTGCCGCGAAGATGTATCGGGACTTGAAACAACATTACTGATGGAGGCGGATGAAGAGGGATATAGTTGATTATGTTTCCAGATGCCTCAACTGCCAGCAGGTAAAGTATGAGCATCAGCGTCCGGGTGGATTGATGCAGCAGATTGAGATTCCCGAGTGGAAATGGGAGCGCATTACCATGGACTTTGTATCCGGACTTCCACGGACGGTTAGGAAGTTTGATTCTATTTGGGTCATTGTGGATCGGCTGACCAAGTCCGCCCATTTTATACCGGTGAGCACTACATATTCATCGGAGCGACTGGCGGAGATCTATATCAGGGAGATAGTTCGGCTGCATGGTATCCCAGTGTCCATCATTTCAGATAGAGGCACTCAGTTCACTTCACGGTTCTGGAGAGCCGTACAGCAGGAGTTAGGTACTTGGGTGGAGCTGAGCACAGCGTTTCATCCCCAGACTGATGGTCAGTCCGAGCGCACTATTTAGATTTTGGAGGATATGCTCCGTGCGTGCGTGATTGAGTTTGGAGGTTATTGGGATCACTTCTTGCCGCTGGCGGAGTTTGCTTATAACAACAGCTACCAGTCTAGTATTCAGATGGCGCCGTATGAGGCCCTATATGGTAGGAGGTGCAGGTCTCCCGTGGGTTGGTTTGAGCCGGGCGAGGCCAGGTTGCTAGGTACTGATATGGTTCAGGAGGCTATGGACAAGGTCAAGGTGATTCGGGACAGACTTCGTGCGGCCCAGTCTAGACAGAAGAGTTATGCGGACAAGAAGGTTCGCGATGTGGCTTTTATGGTGGGTGAGCGGGTTCTGCTTCGAGTCTCGCCCATGAAGGGTGTTATGAGGTTTGGGAAGAAAGGAAAGCTGAGTCCTAGATTTATTGGCCCTTTTGAGATTTTGAGGCGTGTTGGGGAGGTTGCTTATGAGTTGGCCTTACCTCCCAGCCTAGCCGGAGTTCACCCCGTATTTCATGTCTCCATGCTCCGGAGATACCATGGTGACCCGTCGCATGTGTTGGATTTCACATCTGTTCAGCTAGACAAGGATCTGTCTTATGTTGAGGAGCCAGTAGCCATTCTAGACAGGCAAGTCAGGAAGCTAAGGTCAAAGAACATCGCTTCGGTAAAGGTTCAGTGGCGGGGCCAGCCGGTCGAGGAGGCGACTTGGGAGACCGAGCAGGATATGCGCAGAGCCAGTACCCTCATCTTTTCAGTACTCCAGGTATGTTTTCTATGCTCGTTCGAGGACTAACGAATCTTTAAGTGTGGGAAGATGTAACGACCCGACCGGTCGTTTTAGAAAATTTCGCCCCAATCCCTAATTTAACTGTTCCCCCAAGTTCATTTCTGCTATTGTGGGTTGCCGGGAGAGTCGGTTCTAAAAGATTTGAGCATTTTGGGACACTTAGTCCCTAAATAAGAGCTTTGAAGCTAGAAAATGGCCCGTAGCCGGAACAATGTTAAGACGATCTCGGAACAGAAATCCGATGGTTCCATTAGTTCCGTTAGGTGATTTCGGGGTTGGAAGCGCGTTCGGAATGTATTTTGGAGGTCCGTAGCTCAATTAGGCTTGAAATGCCGAAGGTTGAAATTTTGGCGAATCTGAACGATAGGTGAGATTTTGATCCGGGGGTCGGAATGGAATTCCGACAATTTTTGTAGCTTCGTTATGTGAATTTGGATATGTCCGCAAAGTTTCAGGTCATTCGGACGTCGTTTGGTCGAGTTTTTGATCGAATGTGCAATTCGGAAAGTTTTAAGAAATTTAGGCTTGAATTCGATGTGAATTATGGGTTTTGATGTTGTTAGACGTGTTTTTATGATTTGAACGAGTTCATATCATGTTTTGGAGTATGTTGGTGGTTTTCGTTGGGGTCCCGGGAGCCTCGGGATGAATTCGGGGGTCCAAACGGACCATTTTGTGCCAAAAGGCACTGCTGTTCTGCTGCAATAACTGCAGAACAATTTTGCTCTCCGCGATCGCGGAGATGGCCATGCGATCGCGTAAGGGAGAATCCCGAGCTCTGCGATCGCGAAGTAAAGCCTGCGATCGCGTAAGGCTGGAGGTTGAACCAGTGCGATCGCGTGAGGGAGTATGCGATCGCGTAGGGTATTGGTCGGAAGCAGTGCGATCGCGTGAGGGAGTATGCGATCGCGTAGGGTAGTTGGGGAGCCGGACGAGTTTGTTCTTCGCGATCGCGTTAGTACGTTTGCGATCGCGTAGTATTAATGAGTTGTTCACTGCGATCGCGTCCAGGGTCACGCGATCGCGTAAAGGAAAATTAGGCCGCCCATATTTTGTGCATCGCGATCGCAAGCCCAGTGCTGCGATCGCGTAGAGTAAAATGGCCTGGCAGTGACTTTAAGTCCAGAACATTTCAGTCGCGGCCTAACACACCAAAACCGCCATTGTTGAGCTCCAAGAGAGGATTTTGAAGGGGAAACGCCGGGATATCATCGGGAAATCATCGGGGGTAAGTTTCTTGACCTTAATTCGTTGGTTTATCATGAAATCCGTGATTATTTCACTGAAATTGGGAGATTAAAGGTGGGTTTGAGCCCTAGGCCTAAATGTTAGAAAATCTCTTATTTGAGTGGGCAAATGGAGTCCGATTTTGGTAAATTTTATATGCCTAGACTCGTATTGAGATAAGGAACCCGAATATATAATTTTCGTGATTTTTCGATAAGCGTACCGAAAGTCGGGTTTTGGCAACTTGTGGGTTTTGGTGTATTTTGAGTTATTTTGATTGGGTAATGCCCAATTGACCTATTTTGATGTGATTGTATTGATTTTTATCAGATTCTACACTTGTGGAGGCCGACATTCGCGGCAAGAGAGTTGTTTCATAGCGGTTTTGTACCGGAGTCGAGGTAAGTGGCTTGTCTAACCTCGTGTGGGGGAATTCTCACCCCTAGGATATTATGTGATAGTTTAAATGCCTTGTACGCGAGGTGACGGGCGTGTACATGCGCTGGTTGTTGAAAACGCACTTTAATTAAAATGTTCTATGAGCAATATTCCTGTCTTTGGCTGTTAATTTGATATTTTTACCCGGTAGTGGTTAGGAAAGCATGATTAGGTAGTACTTAACTATTTAGTTGCCTAATTGCCTTGTTTGAACTCCTTGATAATTATTGGCACTATTTTTCGGTGAAGTTATATTTAAGCATAATTATTCTCTCTGTGGATTCCTTTATTGGCTGTGCTTGTGGACTACGGGTTCGATTCCCGGAGACCCAAGGCTGTGGGTTCGATTCCTAGAGACCCGGCGTGATATTGGTAGGGACTACGGGTTCGATTCCCGAGATCCCGAGTTATTGGTAGGGACTACGGGTTCGATTCTCGAGATCCTGAGTTATTGGTAGGGACTACGGGTTCGATTCCCGAGATCCCGAGTTATTGGTAGGGACTGCGGGTTCGATTCCCGGAGATCCCGAGTTATTGAGATATTTTTGAGACATGGGCTGTGGGTTCGATTCCCGGAGACCCAGAGGTATTGAGAATGGGACTGTGGGTTCGATTCCCACAGGTCCTGGACTGGTTTTATTGAGTTGACTATTTGTTGTTAGCTTAATTGTAGACGATTGCAGTAATCATTTATTGTTGTTAATTTCAGAAATTATTATCATTTAAACTGCTTATTATTGTTATTATCATTATATTATTTGTTTCTCGGTAGGGCCCTGACCTTCCTCGTCACTACTCCATTGAGGTTAGGCTTGGCACTTACTGAGTACCGCTGTGGTGTACTCATGCTACTCTTCTGCACACTTTTGTTGTGCAGATCCAGGTACATCAGGGCAGGCTCACACCAGGTGATTCAACAGCGTTTTGGGAGACCTCGAGGTATGATCTGCTACGTCCGCGGATCCGGAGGCCTTCCTTCTATTCTAGTGCTAGTAGATGATTTTCCTTCATTCCGTTGTTAGATACTCCTTTTACATAGAGCTACAATTGTATGATCCCTTTTAGTCTGTGTTACCCGTGGGATTCCGGGTCTTGGTAGTGTTTTAAACAGCGTATTTGATTTGTGTATGTGCCAAGCGGCACGAATTTCATTCCTTTCATCTTATTTTCCGCTAAATTCTTATTAAATGTTCATAAACTGGTATATTCCGCAACGTGTTAGGCTTACCTAGTCGTGGGGACTGGGTGCCATCACGACATGTTCACGATTGGTGAACTAGGGTCGTGACAATGATAGAGAAAGATAAATAAGATACTTAATAAGAATCTAAACGTACCTTTAATTATGGGGAAGAGTTAAGGAATTAACGGTTACAATCTGCTACATATGTTATAAAATGTGCTATTATTATAATAAACCAAAATTTGTGATATTAATTTAAATACCATTTCATAAGAGACCAACAACGTAAAAAAGTCAAATATTAATATGAAATCGGAGATACGAGTTAAATAGTCTCGCTCTTCTTGCCTAGACTCGAACCTGAATCAAAGTTTAAACTCATACTCATGAATTAGTCGACCATTAGAGATAATAATATAAAATTTAATTATTCAGATATGGCCTTAATAAAAATGAGATGAGCCTCGCCGAAGTAAATACACAATTGCGGGTCCCTAAAATGATTGTTATAAAACCTTAGATTTGGAAGGACCGTTGTGACGACCCAAAGGGTCATCACTTGTTTTATTAATCATTTCGAGCTTCTGAGATCCTGAAAACCTTATTTATAGTTGCCTCGATTTGCGTGCGCAGTCCAGGCGCGAAGCTGGATAATTTTTATGTTGAAACATATGAAATATGTGAAAAATTTGAATAATTTTGATATTAATATTGATATAGTTGACTTTGGTCAATATTTTTGGTAAACGGACACGGACCCGTGATTTGACGGTCCTAGAAAATCCGTAGAAAAATATGGAACTTGGGCGTGTGCTCGGAATTGAAATCCGAGGTCTAGAAATCCGGTAAAAGAATTTTTCTGTTAAATTGTTTTTTGAAAATGATTAAGGAAAATGAAACTGAAATATGATTAAAAAGTAATGATATCGGGCTCGTATTTTGGTTTCGACGCCCGGTACAAGTCATATATGTTAAGCGCTTCTTGTAAAGTTTGGTTGAAAACGGACGTCGTTTGACGTGTTTCGGCCTTAAATTGGAAATTTTGAAAGTTATGAAATTTTGAATGAATTCTTGAGTTTTTAGGCTCAATTCATTGATTTTGATGTTATTTTGGCGATTTGATCGTGCGAGCATGTTCGTATGATGCTTTTGAGTCAGTGTACATGATTGGTTTGAATCCCCGAGGGCTCGGGTGAATTTCGGATAGGCATCCGGATGATTTTGATCTTAGAAAATTGCAGAAAAATCTGCAGTAGGCATTTCTTCATCGCGTTCGTGATGTGTTGGTCGCGTTCGCGATGAACATTTCATTCCTTCATCGCGTTCGCATCCTGTTGGCCGCGTTCGTGATGCCCAGCTGTTTCCCTTCATCGCGATCGCGGACTCCTTCTCGCGTTCGCGTAGCATTAAAATTTGAAGCCAATCATTTCCTCTACGCGTTCGCATGGCTGAGCCCGCGTTCGTGTAGGCCAAAATTGAAGCTCCCAGAATTTCCTCTTCGCGTTCGCGACTAGCTCCACACGAATGCGATGTGTAACATTTTTCCTTCATCGCGAACGCAACTGGGGTGTCGCGAACGCGATGAACCAATTGATGCCCAGTGATTTTAAGTCTGAAAACATAACAGAAACGAGATAAAAATCTCATTTCTATTCTACTCTCGTCTCCACAGCTCCTTGGGCGATTTTTAAGCAATTCTTCATAAAACTTCTTGGGTAAGTGATTCTTGACCCGTTTTCTTCATTTTCCATCAATATTATTTGAATTCCAAAGCCTAAATAGGTGTAAATGGGTAGAAAAACTAGAGAATTGAGTATAGTAAGGGTTTTCAAAGAATTTGCGATTTAGACTTTGTTTTTGGGTCAAACTTAAGAACAAATTGTATAATCGAACTCGTGGATGATTGGGTGAATTTTATTTGGTTCGAAACTCGTGTTTTGATTATGTGGGCACGGGGTCGATTTTTACTATTCCGGGCAGAATGTTGTAAAAATCATATTTAGCTATATGAACTAGTCTGTTAAGTAGAATTGATGATATGAAATGAATTGTGTATAGATACGGTTGGATTGGAGCCAAATTTGAAAGGAAAAGGCATTGCCATGGATTGAATTATTCGTAAACATTCGAGGTAAGTGTTTGTTCTATCCTAGCTTGAGAGAATAGGAATTGGGTTATGAATGTATTGTTGATCAAGAGTTATTGGCTTTATACCGGTAACAGAGATAAATTGCAGGTTCAATGTCATTTATTAGTTGTATACTGGTAAAATACATATAAATTGTTGAGTAAGAGTTATTGGTGATACATCGATAACGGGGATATATCGTTGAATTATTGTCATTTATTGATTTTACATCGGTAATATAAATACTGTTGATCAGAGATTATTGGCTTAATGCCGGTAATATACATTATTAAAAAATTTGGGATCGTGTGGCGCGTCGACCACTTATATGATAAGAAATGGGATCATGTGGCACGCCGACCACAAAGTGATTTGAATCTTGGCATTGGCCATAGTTGCCGGTAGCCTATTGTTACATTTGGGAGCGGGTGGTACGCCTACCACAAGATATAGCTTATTGTTACATTTGGGAGCGGGTGGTACGCCTACCACAAGATATAAAATGAAAAATGAATTGAGACATGAATGTAAGATTTGTTCCGTTGACCAGATTACTCCGGATATTGTGAGTTATTGATTGTTATTTTAGAACCGATTCTTTCCTTATAAACGTTCGATAATGTTTTCTGCTGTTGTATATGTATATATATTTCAACTGTACATGTTTATGTGGGTGACTGGCCTTAGTCTCGTCACTACTTCGCCGGGATAGGCAAGGCACTTACCAGCACATGGGGTCGGTTGTGCTGATACTACACTCCGTGCTCTTTTTGCGCAGATACAGGTTACGGACAGCAGCAGCAGCAGTAGTACGATTGTGGATATTCCGACTACTGAGACTACGAGGTAGCCTTGCAGGTGTCCGCAGGACCCGTTGTCTCTTCTATCTATATATTTCATTCTGTTATCTCATGTATTCGAGATAAACAACTTATATTTCTTTCAGACAATTGTGTGTATTATTATTAGAAGTTCATAAAATTGACTAAGTATTCCGCTAAGTTTAATTATTCCGTTGTAATTATATGTTTTTAATTTAAAGTCTTAAGAAGAGTTTGGAAACTAATGAAAAATGTAAGTAAGAGTTGGCTTGCCTAGCTTCCACTAGTAGGCGCCATCATGACTCCCGATGGTGGGAAATCCGGGTCGTGACAACCGTCTAGCAAATTTCACGAACTTCTCTAAAGATAACAAGACGTAGATACTCTAGGCACGATTTATAATAGTATTACCTACTTAATAGGGGTGCATATTTATGTGACCCAAATCCAAGTCTTAACGAACTCAAAATGTGTTAAAAGCTATGAGCGTACTGGTACGGCATTGCCAAAAATACATTTTCACGACGTTGTAATATATAAAATTAGATAAAAACAAATACAACAGTTGAGAGACCGTGCTAGAACCACGAAATTCGAGAGTGCCTAACACCTTCTCCCGTATTAACAAAATTCTTTATCCGGATTTCTAGTTCGCAACAGAGTCAAACTTTCCTCGGTTCGGGATTCATCCGGTGACATGGAACACAATTATTCTCTCAAGTGGGGACTCTTAAACTAAATAATAAATCCCGTTCCGACTATCCTTAAATTGGAAAAACTCATTCCTTTTATTATATCCCTTCCTAGGGTGTAGTAAATAGTGTGAAAGAAGCAGGTGTGACAGGACTAACAAAGCTAACTCAAGCTAAATACGTGGCCACATCGGCCTACCAACGAGCTCAATACCAAGAAGCCTGAAATTTCTCCTTCCACTACCATGACTTCCGTCGGAGCCGAACGGTATGGTGCCCGGCACCAAATAAATACTGAAATCCAGAATATTGCCCAACGACATGCCCAGCTACAAGAAATGCATCCGAAAAGACCCTCAATACCGAAACTGAATCAATGGAAGAAAACTTCTGCACTAACATCTGCCACGAAGGTCCAACTAAGAAAAGCAGTCCTTCCTAGCTGTTAGCTAGTCTTTGGAGTACAAAGCACTCTATTAGAACATAATCTGATGCACCTCGCCATGCAACCTATGGCATTTTCCAGCATAGCCCATAGCACAATAATCTTGAATAACTAACACTGAGACAACCAGTCTACAATCCAATATCATAAACAAAATCTAACATACCAAGCAAAGAAAGATCCACTCGGACCTCCAATTTCAAATAATCACTAAACAATACTGATACATACGATCTACATCTACTACATAGGCTGTATCTGAGAACTCCCAGCCTTCAACTCCGTATAACCCATGAATCACTATACCTGATCCTACATCCCGCCATATGAATCCATATCACATATCAAGTAACCATTCATACCACGATAGATATTCAAAAATTTCCCTGCGCCATCAACAAACTCAAATATCTACAGTCGATCCAACAAGAAAATGCCGCAATACTACTGAAGTATTATCAGTTTACATTACCTTGCCCCTTTTACTGAACACATACCCAGTCAAATCACTAGAATAGCAATACCATTTCCTTAATCATCTGAAGATCGAACCTTTACTCACCTGCAGATGCCCGTGCTGCTTAAAAATTTAATGACTTTTCATTATGAAATGAACCGAAACCTTGAACACGCAAATCTTAATTATCCACAACATACCGCGTATACCATAACACACTGGGATACATGAAAACTCCATATCCCTTTTTCCTAACCACAAACATTTATGTATTCCTCTAGTCAAGAACCCTCCATCAATCCCATCTAGAAGAGAAATCACTACACCTTCCAAGCTTCGCATGCCCGTAGATATTATATATACATCTCCAAATCACGGTAAAGACTCAACAAGAACTCTCTCCCAATTCCATTCGCACAAGCTTGTCTGCCAGGACTGAATCCTTTTATCCAAGCAAACCAAAGATAGCTGCCAGCACTCAAGAGCTTTGCTGCACAATACCTGTAAGGGCTCTTTACCTTGAACATATATAAAGAATTAATCATATCCTTACCATACCGATTTGGTCTATTACCAAGCTATTCCACTTATCTAATTGCCTTCCCGATTCATCATTAACTCGGTATTCCCTCTTGCTGTAGCACCAAAATGCCTAAACCTAGGTATCACACACGAGACTCAAACATAAGACCACACTGTCTAAGACCCATAGGCCACTAAATACCCTCTCAAACATTTCCTAGAAATACCGCATTCCAGAATACTTTACTTTGAAGAACTTCCTGCAAATACGAATTCGTTACCACTACTTTCCCGATACTAATACTTAGAATCCCGTAGTTAACACAAAATACCACAAGCCTTGATATTTGCTACTGAAAACACTGTCTTTAGTCACATACACAACCTTAAAACACCTGATTATTACATGTAAAATTTTGAACACATTTAAAACCATTCTAAAGAGTCATCCACTCTTATTCAAACTGCAAATTACCTAACTTAATGAACAAGACCACTCATGCCTCATTAGCAATCTGATACCGCAGATCCTCATCCCAATACAACCAAGCAATTTCCTGCTCTATGCACTGAGCATTCTCTAACAACCACAACTCTATACATTCCGTGATTCTCATACCCTACGGAATATAGTATAAACTTTGTCAAAATTGTGCTTCACTCGTGCTGTCCTTGGCTCAATTTCTGATACTAGAACTGATTCACCAGTATACCTCAAAAAGGAACCAACATAGCACATAACCATGCAATCAGAGCTAATCAACAACAACCTCCCCAACTTGGCTCGAAGCCCTACATCAAGACACACTTAACAACTCATAACATTTTTGCTCTAATGATGCCTCCGTGCCATAGTGAGATTAAACTCAAATCATGTACAAGTTTGTGAAAACAGAGGTCACCTAGAACCATAATTCTCTACACACCTCACATTCATCACTACATTAGTTGGGTCCACTCTCTTAAACGACCCAAAATTTTCAAATTTCAACACGTACCCCTCAATTACGCATGAGATATTCTGACATACAGATAAGGATCATACCACTTAAGAACACCCCGTAAGAGATAACCCACCTGCTTCGCCTCAATTAAGAATTTCAGCACACCTCCTACAAACACATACATAACATAATCATCCATTCTTCCTGAGTCTGAACTGATACCGCCACATGTAATGCATTTCACTTCCAAACTAGGAGACAAAAAATATTCTTCACGCACCCATACTTCAGGCTACACATCGAATTACAATAGGAATCGAACACTTGATAGTTCATCTACTATCCAGTAGACTTCTTTATCACTACCACGTCATATAGATACATCTCGCGGTACTAACATACTCATCACATGGATATACTCCCGCCATCCTGGCTAATAGGGACAATACCGAACGTATAAGTTCAAAGCACTTATTCACATAATCAGTACCTTGGTGCTCAATCCATAGGCAAGGATCTAGCCTCAAGTCCTCCAGACTAGCCCAACATACTTATAAAGATCACATCTCGCTCCTCGATCGGGGAATAACTAACCATCAAGGCACATATAATACTGAGCGCTCAGAGGCGCATACAAACGTATGGAAGGAATTTCAAAAGTTGTATTTCAAGCTGAATCAAGTACGCACGATAAGAATTCCAAGAAAGTGAAGTTTTCCTAAAGGTTCTGCAGCCTCCCGAGGAGAAATACAGGTGTCCCCATACCGCTCCGCGAGACTCTACTAAACCTACTCATGACTCGTGAGACCTAGCAACCTAGGCTCTAATACCAACTTCTCATGACCCAATTTACAAACCCGATCGTGATGGCGCCTCTCGTGAAGACAAGGCCAGCCAACTAATCCAAATCATTTCTTTAATAGTTACTAAACATAAGTGAATAGAATAACACAACTTAACGACAATAATTATCAGTATTACAACCCCACATAACCCGACCGAGGTATTGCAAGTCTCGAGCATCTAAGAGGTAGGAACACAACTACAGGGTCATATATATATATATATATATATATAATGAAATCTAGAATCCAAAAGAGGAAGTCTGGTGTCGCGAAAGCTGGCGGACACATTGCTCAGCTATATTAGTATTACCTTCAATGCGCTAATCACCCGCTACAGGGTGAACAATACCTGCAACTACACGCGAGGTGCAGGGAGTAGAGTGAGTACTTCCAACTCATTGGTAATAAGAGTAAATAATAACTAAGAGGCAAGAAATCACGTAAGAGCACTCCATCATGCTATATAGGATAGTACAACCCTTTTTAGAAAAATAGTAAGACTGTGAAAAATCCTTTAGAAAATATCTGGCTTAGTTTAAAAACCTCGTATGAAAATATCCTTTTCCATCAGTCAAGCGAATGAATGCAATATCAGATAGTGCAAGTCCGCACATAAGTCAGCCCCTCGGGCACATCACACCTTTAATAAATAAAGCCAGGGTATCTAGTCAACAAGGCAAGTAATAACATGTATGCCAATGACAAGTGAGTGATAAATGTCATGCCACGTAGTACAAATAGGAACCAATGAAAGAATGCAGTGCAATGCAAATGACCGTTGTGGTGCGCAACCCGACCCATTTGGGTACTGGCGCTCACTGTGGGTGTGTACAGACTCTGGAGGGTCTCCTACAACCCAAGCGCAATATCATCATAGCATCGCTGCGGTGTGCAACCCGATCTATCCTCAGTCCAGAACATGTAAATGAGCCACTCGGACAATGTCAAGTAATTAGCTTTTAACTCAAAACATAAGAAAAAATGCAATTTAAGTCTTTAAACTTTAGCAATATGACTGCACATTTCAGAACATTGTTTAATTCAAGACTGAAATCATTTAATATGCTAAGAGTCTTAGAAATAGTGATAATAACTCCTACAAGGTTCAAATAATTGGTACAAGCCAAAAATATGGCAATCAGCCCAATTTAAGATAGTATCACGCAAGTTCCAATCAATTATGCAGTAATATCCACAACCGGGATGGACCAAGTCTCAATCCCCAACGGTGCTCTATCCCACACTCATACCTAGCATGAAAGTCACCACAATACAGCACTACACTATGCAAATCCGGGGTTTCAAACCTCAAGATATCATTTACAAGTATTACTCACCTCGAACCGACAAAATCTCTAGCCCGCGACGCCTTTGCCCTCAAATCGGCCTCCACGTGAGTCGAATCTAACCAAAATCAGAGCAAATACATTACAATATGCCAAGGGAACAACACCCAATCTAAAACAACTGAGAAATAGTAGAAATCTCGAAACTAGCAAAATCGAGCCCCAGGCCCACTTCTCAAAAATTACAAAACTCACTTCACCGGATTCCTCGTCTCGCCACGAGTATATGCATATCAAATTCATCAAAATCGGGGTCCATTTGACCCATCAAATCCCCATTTTAAACTCTCGTAAATTCAAGCCCTAAACCACCATTTTAACCATTAATTACTTGAATTTCAGTGATTAATCCATATTTTTACACCATAATAACATTATTCGAGTTCAATAATTCATGCCTGGTGAAATACCTTCGAATTCTTTTCAGAATTTCCCAAGAAGCCGCCTAAGTCGAAGTCCAAAATATTACTCTTCTCTTTTAAAAACCGTGAACCGCTATTCACTTAACCCAGAGTGACTTCCGCTTCTGCTGTTACTATACCGCACCTGCGGTCATCGCGTTTGCGACCAAACGACCAGTTATGCGGTCTCACTTAACTAATTTGGGACTGCTTATGCTGTCCAGAACCGCTTATGCGGAACCCGCTTTTGCGAAGCCTTGTCCGCTTCTGTGGAAAGCCAAGTCTCCCCAGAGAACCGCTTTTGCGACCCCTTAGCCGCATTTGCAGAACCGCTTATGCGGTCCCTTTTTCCGCAGATGTGGAAATGACAGAACCAACAATATAAACCTGAAGCCAAACCCAAAAACTTCTCATTTTAACTCCCGATCTCATCCCGAGGCCCCTAGGACCTCAACCAAAAGCATAGACATGATCTAATACCCTATCCGAACTTGCTCGAATCATCAAAACACTATACTTAACATCAAAATCGTCAAATTTCACCAAATCAAGCCTAAGTTCTTCAAGAACTTCCGAAATGCACTTTCGATCAAATAACCAACCAAATGATGTCCGAATGACCTGCAAATTTACAAACATATCCATAATCACCTAATGAAGCTATTGTGTCAAAATTCCATTCTGACCCTCGGATCAAAAGCTCATCTACAACCAGCATTCGCCAAAATTCAAACTTTGCCAATTCAAGCCTAATTCTATACCGAACCTCCTAATCCAACTTCTATCGCACTACTAAGTCACAAATCATCCCCCGAAGATACCCGAACCACCGAAACTCACGTCCAAACCCTCAAACTATATAGTCAACTTCCGGTTCACTTTTCCCAAAACAAGCTTCCATATAAGAGGCTAAGTTCCTCATTTCCAACTAAAACCAATTTCATTCAACCCGATCAACTCAAATATTGATATTGGAATACCAATCAACACAATCTGGGGGGAAATGGGGCGGAAACACATGAGACGACGGGTTGGGTCGTCATAGAATTGTTGAAATCTTCGACAGGTGTACTGATATAGATAGTAATACAAATATAACCAAATAAGAGGATGTGGTATGCAAGTACATAAGGGGCTACAAATTTCTAGCTAATGTACCTTGGTATACTGTTGAAAATGTCTTGATACCAGTCATTGAAGGACAAACTATACTGGATATTGGATGTTGTCTCATTCAAGGAAAGATGTATCAAAGTGTATGACTCATACAGATCTGCAGGCCATGATGCCTATGTAGCTTCTGAAATAGATAAGCTTGCTAAGTTTGTACCTCTGTATCTATCAATCAATGGCTTTTACAGAGATAAGTAGGGCATAGATTGGTCTCATGACTTAGCATATACTGGCAAGTCACATACTGATCCCTTTGATATTGTTTTCATATCGAATATGCCTCAGCAAAAATCTAAGAGCATGTATGTATTCAATCATCATACTTGTATCATTTATAAATCTAATAGTATGATTTTTTTAGTTGATTCAATCTTCACATTTCATGTAATGTCGGCTCCATGTCGCGGTATACGCAGACTCTCTTAGCACTTTTGGTGAGGTTCCACAAATAATATCTGATGCCAATCTACTCCTCTGGGACTATGCTATACGGAAGATAGACGCTCCATACGCGAGAACGAAGCACCCTCAAAGATTGCTAGGTAAATCACTGAGTCAGATTCGTTGCTAAAGATAATGTTAGAGTAGTTTTAGGAGAATGTAGTATTTGAAGGTTGTTTTATGTGAATACTATTTTTTGAATATTGTTTTTGTGAAGATGGTCTTCGGTTAAGAACCATGTTTTAGTCATTGTATCCACAGTGTTTATATTTGACCATTTCAACTAGTCAATCTACGTTTCATTGTTTTGTGCATAAGTATTCACACTTAATCTACATGTTGTATTTATATGTATCCAACAGGTTATATTCATATATATTCAACATGGTGTATTAGTATGTGTTCAGATCCAGTCACTTGGATTGTATATCCAAGTAAGAAACTTAATGTTATAGGTTTTATACGTATGTATTCAACCTATTGTATTTTATATTTTTAGGAAGGTTATATTAATACTTATACAACTTGGTAGCTGTATTCAGATGTATTGTGCTTGGATTTGTATATTCAAGTCAGACACTATGTATTAAACATGTTTTTTATGAATGTATTCATATATATATATATATATATATATATATATATCACGACCCCAAACCTCGGTTGTGATAGCGCCGAACCCAACGGCTAGGCAAACTCGACCAAATCTGCTCTCAACCCGAGCTTAGAGCTCAAAAATAATTTATTTAGAAATCCTTAATTGTGAAATAAACCAAATAAGCTGATAGTTATAAAAATATCCCGAAAATCTCACAAAAACGACATAACTTCCCAAAGACTTGGAGTCACGAGTCAAGAGCCTATATCAGAATATCAGGACAATACTGAAAATAAATCCACAAGTCTGAAAGTACGCTGAATAAAGAAAACAACAAAGTGATAAGGGAAAATGTCGGGTCCTGCGGATGCCAGGCAGCTACCTCGACGATCCCAAATGAAGCTCGAGACCAGCGTCACGCTCAGCTAAGCTTCCAAATACCTGAATCTGCACACATAGTACAGGGAGTCGAATGAGTACTTCCAACTCAGCAGTAATAAAAGTAAGCAATGCCGAGGAAAAGAAAACTACACAAAGCACTATCTTGTGCTATAAAATACAGAACCACATTTTTTAAGACTTGTAGTACACTTTCATGGTATTCCTTTATAATATATCTGGGTAGATTTTGAAATCTCTTTTTAAAACATCTCTTTCTCTCATTATTAATAGTACAGTACCTGGGTACAATATCAAATAGTGCAAGTCTGCACTCAAATAAGCCCCTTCGGGCTCAGCACTCCTTTAACAATTTTCATCTGGGTATATGATCAACAAGGCAAATAATACATGTATGCGAGTAACGTATGAGTGCTAAATTCCATGTCACATAGTACAAACAGAAACCAATGCATGAATGCAATGCAATCTAAAGGCGTTGTGGCGTATAACCCGATCCACCATCATGCCAGTCGAGGCTATTGAGGTTAATGAAGATTTGTCATATGAAGAAGTTCCGGTTGCCATCCTTGATAGGAAAGCTCGTAAGTTGAGAAATAAGGAAGTTGCCTTTGTCAAAGTATTATGGTGAAGTCAACAAGTTGAGGAGGCCACCTGGGAAGCAGAAGAAGAGATGAAGGACAAGTACCCACATTTGTTTGATCAAACTTAGAAGGAATTGGGCGACCCTATACTTTTAATGAATATCGTCTTGTCCAAATTGTTTCCTTCTTAGTGTTAGTAAAGTTTCTTTCATTTTCACAAAAGAGTTATATGTGTTGTTACCTTGGGTCACTTGAACCTACCTTGATAAATGAAAGCCTTATAAAGATTCATCTGTTAAATAAAAAACTAATAGCAAGTGTAAATCAACGATTACTTGTTTATGTGTATATGATGTGTTGAGATGGTTAACTAAGGCAAGGACTCATTGAAGTAGCTAGTTTATGTGCAAATGTAACAATTTGATGGAATATGTGAAATCGTTGAATGAAGAAAGTGTGTACAAGCTCTGAAAAATATTGTGAATAGATGTTGTTGTTTGATAATGTGTTTCGGGGGCTCTCTGACAGGAGGATATGTCCATAATACAACGGGAACTCTGGCGAAAGTTTTCTAAAATATAGGAGTTAGTGAAAATTTTGAAAATTTGCATATGTTGTCTTTCAAAACCAACTGATTTTCCAAATCCTCACTTGAGGACGAATGATTTTAAGGGGGGGGGGGGATGTAAGGCCCCTTAAAATTTTTGTGCTTGAAACCTAGTAGCTGTGAGGTCATGGTCCGAATAAGGTGTTAGGAATGCGTAGAATTCTTTGCGGCGAGCTTGCTTGCCGCGGTTCGGACCCTTGGTAGTGATTTAAGTTTCAAAATTGAAAGAATAAATTTTCCGAAAAATGTCAATTCTGCGGTCAGGAATGCGATTGCAAATCTGCTATGCGGACCGCATTCCTACCGCAGAGTTTAACAGAATGTTCCCAAAAATTGTGTTGAAAATGCGGTCCAATATGCGATCGCAGAATGAAAATCCGGACCGTAGATCCATTGCATAATTTCTTGAGAATTTTTGAGTGTCAAATCTGCGGTGCAATCTACAACCGCAGAACACGAATGCGGACCGCATTCTAGTCGCATATCGTAACAGAACATGTGCATTTTTAGGGGCAATATATATGTCACGACCCCAAACCTCGGTCGGGTTGGCGCCCAACCCAACGGCTAGGCAAGCCCGATCAAAGCTGCTCTCAACCCGAGGTTAGAGCTCAAAAATAATTTATTTAGAAATCCTTAATAGTGAAATAAACCAAATAAGTTGATAGTTATAAAAATATCCCAAAAATCTCACAAAAACGACATAACTTCCCAAAGACTTGGAGTCACGAGTCAAGAGCCTATATCAGAATATCAGGACAATACTGAAAATAAATCCACAAGTCTGAATGTACGCAGAATAAACAAAACAACACAGTGATAAGGGAAAATGTCGGGTCCTGCAGATGCTAGGCAGCAACCTCGACGATTCTCAAAAATAATTTATTTAGAAATCCTTAATAGTGAAATAAACCAAATAAGTTGATAGTTATAAAAATATCCCAAAAATCTCACAAAAACGACATAACTTCCCCAAGAACTTGGAGTCACGAGTCAAGAGCCTATATCAGAATATCAGGACAATACTGAAAATAAATCCACAAGTCTGAATGTACGCAGAATAAACAAAACAACACAGTGATAAGGGAAAATGTCGGGTCCTGCAGATGCCAGGAAGCAACCTCGACGATCCCAAATGAAGCTCGAGACCAGCGCCACGCTCAACTAAGCTTCCAAATACCTGAATCTGCATACATAGTGCAGGGAGTCGAGTGACTACTTCCAATTCAATAGTAATAAAAGTAAGTAATGTTGAGGAAAAGAAAACCACACAAAGAACTATCTTGTGCTATAAAATACAAAACCGCATTTTTTAGATTTGTAGTACACTTCCATGGTATTCCTTTATAATATATCTAGGTAGATTTTGAATTCTCTTTTTAAAACATGTCTTTCTTTCATTATTAACAGTACAGTACCTGGGTACAACATCAAATAGTGCAACTTTGCACTCAAGTCAGTCCCTTAGGCTCAGCACTCCTTTAACAATTTTCATCAGGGTATCTGATCAACAAGGCAAATAATACATGTATGCCAGTATCGTATGAGTGCTAAATGCCATGCCACGTAGTACAAATAGAAACCAATGCATAAATGCAATGCAATGCAAAATGCGTTGTGTCGTACAACCCAATCCATTTAGGTGCCCGCGCTTACTGTGGCGGTTCAGACTTCGGAGGGGCTCCTACAGCCCACGCGCAATATCAATATCACTCCTGCTGCGGCGTGCAACCCGATCCATGCATAATCGTTAATTCTCATAACTCTCTTTGGCAAAAGTAACATAGTAGCTCTAAGCTAAAAATGTCATCAAATCCTTATTTAAGTTTTCAAGTCTTATAAGAAAATGCCGAGTTGCAAAAATACCATTTTAAAACCTTAGATTGAGATGAAAATATGCATAGTAATGCCAAGACAGCGATATCAATCCCCGAAGAATTCGAATATTCGGCACGAAGCCCAAAACATGACAATCAATCCAGTTCATGATAATTAATATCTTTATTAGGGTGTCTATTCAACTTCAAGCAATTATGTAGTGTTTTTAATAAGCGGGACGGAAAAAGTCACAATCCCCAATGATGCTCTACCCCACGCCCATTATCCGACGTTCAAGTCACCTCAATACATCACTATGATGTGCAAGTTCGGGGTTTAAAAAACCCTCAGGACATCAAGTATTATCGACCTCAATCCAGCAAAAACTCTAGCATGCGAAGCCTTTTCTACTCAAACCACACGCGTCGAAATTAGCCAAAATCAGTACAAATATATCATAATAGGCTAATTGAACAACACCCAATCGAAAACAAACGAAATATAAGAAAAATCTCGAAACTAGCAACACCCGAGCCCCGAGCATACTTCTCGAAAAATTATGAAACTCGCATTTTCGGAATCCTCGCCACACAACAAGTTCGTACATATACAATTAATCAAAATCGGAGTTCAAATGTGTAAGGCCCCATAAAATCTTTGTGCTTGAAACCTAGTAGACGTGGTGTCATGATCCGAATAAGGTGTTAGGAAGGCGTAGAACTCTGGACCCTTGGTAGTGATATTAGTTTCAAAATTGAAAGAATAAATTTTCCAGAAAATATTGATTATGCGGTAAAGAATGCGATCGCAGATATGCTATGCGGACAACATTCCTACCACAGAGTTTAACAGAATGTTCCCAAAAATTGTGTTGAAAATGCGGTCCAATATGCGATCACAGAATGGAAATGCGGACCGCAGATCCACCACATAATTTCTTGAGAATCTTTGAGTGTCAAATCTTCGGTGCTATCTACGACCGCAGAACACGAATGCGGACCAAATTCTGGTCGCATATCGTAAGAGAACATGTGCATTTTTAGGGGAAATATATATGTCACGACCCCAAACCTCGGTCGTGACGGCGCCCAACCCAACGGCTAGGCAAGCCTGACCAAATCTGCTCTCAACCCGTGCTTAGAGTTCAAAAATAATTTATTTAGAAATCCTTAATAGTAATATAAACCAAATAAGCTGATAGTTATAAAAATATCATGAAAATCTCACAAAAACGACATAACTTCCCAAAGACTTGGAGTGACAAGTCAAGAGCATATATCAGAATTTCAGGACAATACTGAAAATAAATCCACAAGTCTGAATGTACCAGAATAAACAAAACAACAGAGTGATAAGGGAAAATGTCGGGTCCTACGAACGCCAGGCAGCTACCTCGACGATCCCAAATGAAGCTCGAGATGATCGCCATGCTCAGCTAAGCTTCCAAATCCCTGAATCTGCACATATGATGCAGGGATTTGAGTGAGTACTTCCAACTCAGCAGTAATAAAAGTAAGTAATGCTTAGGAAAAGAAAATCACACAAAGCACTATCTTGTGCTATAAAATACAGAACCACATGTTTTTAGATTTGTAGTACACTTTCATGGTATTCCTTTATAATATATCTAGGTAGATTTTGAAATATCTTTTTAAAACATCTCTTTCTTTCATTATTAACAGTATAGTACCTGAGTACAACATCAAATAGTGCAAGTCTGCACTCAAGTAAGCCAATTAAGCTCAACACTCCTTTAACAATTTTCATCAGGGTATCTGATCAACAAGGAAAATAATACATGTGTGCCAGTAACGTATGGGTGCTAAATGCCATGCCACGTAGTTCAAATAGAAACCAATGCATGAATGCAATATAATACACAAGGCGTTGTGGCGTACAGCCCGATCCATTTAGGTGCTCGCGCGGAGGTTCAAACTTCGGAGGGGCTCCTACAACTCAAGCGCAATATCAATATCACTCCTGTTGTGGCGTGCATCCCGATCCATGCATAATCATGAATTCTCATAAGTCTCTTGGGAAAAAGTAACATAGCAGCAAAAATACCATTTTAAAACCGTAGATTGAGATGGAAATATGCATAGTAATGCCAAGACAGCGATATCAATCCCCGAAGGATTCAAATATTCGGCACGAAGCCAAAACATGACAATCAATCCAGTTCATGATAATTAATATCTTTATTAGGGTGTCAATTCAACTTCAAACAATTAGGTAGTGTTTTTATTAAGCGGGACAGACAAAGTCAAAATCACCAATGATGATCTACCCCATGCCCATTATCCGGCGTGCAAGTCACCTCAATACGACACTAAGATGTGCAAGTCGGGGGTTTACAAACCCTCAGGATATTAACTATAACCCACCTCAATCTGGCAAAAACTCCAGCCCGCGAAGCCTTTGCTACTCAAACCACGCACGTCCAAATTAGCCAAAATCAGTACAAATATACCATAATAGGCTAATGGAACAACACCTAATCGAAAACAATCGAAATATAAGAAAAATCTCAAAACTAGCAAAACCCGATCCCCAAGCGTTCTTCTCGAAAAATTATGAAACTCACATTTTCGGAATCCTCGCCTCGCCACGAGTTCGTACAGATAAAATTTATCAAAATTAGAGTTCAAATGTGTAAGGCCCTATAAAATGTTTGTGCTTGAAACCTAGTAGCCGTGGTGTCATGGTCCGAATAAAGGTGTTAGGAATGCGTGTTCGGACCCTTGGTAGTGATTTAAATTTCAAAATTGAAAGAATAAATTTTCTAGAAAATGTCGATTCTGCGACCAGGAATGCGATCGCAGATCTGCTATGCGGACCGCATTCCTAACGCGGAGTTTAACAGAATGTTCCCAAAAATTGTGTTGAAAATGCAGTCCAATATGCAAATGCAGAATGGAAATGTGGACCGCAGATCCACCGCATAATTTTTTGAGAATTTTTGAGTGTCAAATTTGTGGTGCAATATGCGACCGTAGAACACGAATGCGGACCACATTCTCGTCGCATATCACAACAGAACATGTTCATTTTTAGGGGCAATTCTGCGGTCCATTATGTGGACTCAATGTTGTTTCTGCGATCGCAGATGCGACCGCAGAATTGACTCGGCCCAGATTTTTATAAAATTTTGACCCGACCCCTTCTTTAATAAAACACCTCCAACCTTCATTTTTCTCATATTTTCTTAGCAAAACTAGAGAGAGGAAAGAGGGGTTCTAGAGAGAGAAATTTAACTATCCTGAAAGATTGTTCCAATCGTTTAGTCCGGAAGATCTTAGGGCAAAAGTCATCTTCCCCAAATCTCTATGAGGTAAAAACCCTAGTCATTTTCTCCTAATTTTTCAGTTTTCAATGTTAAGAAAGAATTGAATACAATAGCTTTTGGAAATAGAATGTGATACTCATGCATGTTATTGAACTTGAATTTTAGTAAAAATATGTGGGTACGAGTAAGAGTTGCCAAAAACAGAAGTTGGAAACTTAGGATAACTTGGGTGAGCTTAAGTAAGAGATTGAAGGAATCAAAAATCGACTCCAGGTATGTATGGCTATGTAAGGCCCCGTAAAATTTTTGTGCATAAAACCTAGTAGCTGTGGTGTCATGGTCCGAATAATGTGTTAGGAATGCGTAGTCATGGTCCGAATAATGTGTTAGGAATGCGTTCGGACCCTTGGTAGTGATTTAAGTTTCAAAAATGTAGAGAATTAATTTTTCCGAAAAGTGTTCAATTTGCGGTCAAGAATGCGATCGCAAACCTGACATGCGGACCGCATTCTTGCCGCAAAACGTTCCAGTGAGTTGCCCAAAATCGTGTCAAAAGTGCGGTCGATATGCGATCGCATGTCAAATCTGCGGTGCACTTTTGCGACCGCGGAATCAACATGCGGTCCGCATAGTGACCGCATTCCTTAACAGAACCTGCATAACTTTGAGGCCATTTTGCGGTCACTTTGCGGACCGCATGTGGATTCTGCGGTCGCATAGTGACCGCATATTTGACCCCGGCCCAGATTTTTGTAACATTTTGACTCGATCTCTTCTTTAATATAACACCTTTCTTCTTCATTTTATCATATCATCTCACCAAAATTAGAGAGAGAAGAGAGGGTTTTTAGAGAGAAAAGTTCTTCATCTTCAAAGATTGTTCCAACTACTTAATTCCAAGGGATTCTAGGGCAAGGATTCAACTTCCCCAATATTTTCAAGGTAAAAACCCTAACTATTTTCTTTGATTTTCAGTTTTAATTGGGTAAAGAGAGGTTTGCATATAATAGCTTTTGAAAATAGAATTTTTACACTCATGCATGATTATTGAACTTGATTTCTAGTAAAAAGAAGTGAGTAGAAGTAAGAGTCTTCAAGAACAAGGTTGGCAAGAGTAGGATATCTTGGGTAAGCATAAAGTAGGAGGAAAAATCATCACCAGGTATGTATGGCTAATTTTGATTCTTGTGAAATCGCCTATATGTGTGAAGTTTGTTTGTTTCGTGATAAATTGACAAATTGTGAATAATGACTATGATGGCCTATATGGCACCTTGTGGAAAACAAACGAAACACTTGAGAATTGGTTTATTGTGGAAAGAGATGAAACACTTGAATTGTGGAAATATTGTAACATGGTTGTGATATTGAATTGAGAACATGAACCAATGTGTAAGTTGCTTATTTGGACTTGTTGAAATTGTGTGTAGTACCTTATCTGCTGTTTGAAATTGTTGTGTTTTAAACTGTAAGGCGGGGTCGTGTTGCGCGCCGCAACATGAGGAAATAAGGTGTGGGTTGGGGTGATAAGGGTTGCCGAGGTAATAAGGGTGGTCAGGGGCAATAAGGATGGAAAGCGATCGAAATCGCTATTGAAAATTGATACAAAAATCAATAATGTGAAATTGTGAAAGGAGAATGCAGGAGAGTTTGCAACCTGTGGGGCACTGATTGCCCCTTTGTTTGACTACTTGTGCTTTACGTGATTGATTTGGTTATTGTTAAATTGGTTGATCGTAGAAAGTGCTTTGTGTGAGAATTATTTGAAATGAGGAAAATGTGGAATCATGGTTGGCTGGCTTAATTAATTGTTGATGTAATTTAATGGCTTGAGTTTACTTGGGACAAAGTTTGTCCATACATACCAATACAATTCAAGTGTACTGACGTCCCTTTTGCCGGGGACGCTACATTCGTGTTATGATTGTAGGTGGATCGAGTAGCAGGCACTTCAGCTCATCGGCAGTAGTATCCTTCTCCTTCCACCGCCCGTTTTGGTGAGCCCCTTTCTTCCTCGGGGCCTTGTGTGGTTCATGCCACTCGGTTTAGATTTCATTTTGGTTTTGTAAGGTATAGCCGGAGCCTTGTTACCGGCAAGTATTGTATTTCCCTTTTGTATCCTAGAGGCTCTGTAGACATGTAAACTGTGGGACTCCGGTCTTATGTATATATATTGTGTTATGTCGGGCGTTGTAAAAATTGAAATCTTGTTAATGAATCACTCGTATCGTTTTATTTGTTTAATGTGAAATCAATTATGATTAGTAATATATTTGGTTAATGAGAAATAGTCATCACAGGGGTAACGCGTGGGAATGAAAGGCACCCAGGTCCGCTTGACTGGGGCAACCCGGTCAGGCGCCGGTCATGTTCCTCGATTTGGGGCGTGACAAACTTGGTATCAGAGCCTAAGGTTTTAAAGTGTCCTAGGATGTCTCGTAGCCGTGTCTAGTAGTGCCCTTCTTATAGGTGTGTTGTCGACCACATCATATAAGTAGGGGGCTACACGAGCATTTAGGAATTTACCTACTTCTTTGATAATCTATATCGTGCGGTAAAGTGCAATGTGGAGATATCCGTGTCTAATTCGTGCCTTGTTCCCAAATTTTCAGAATATGGCACCTAAGAAGAAGGCTAGACTCGGCCTTAGGGCCAATGCCGACCCAAGTGCAACTGTTAATCATGTACCCGATGCCGTGGGAGAGAATGACCCACCGGTCCCGAATTTGCCTGGCCCATCTGTTCAAAACCCAAGTGTCCCTATTCCAGCTGCGGCAGAGGATGCCACCATTCCTCCTGCCAGTGTTCCTGACTCAGATACAGTTCCCGCTTCGGGCTCCGGTATCTCTAATGAAGAACTTAGGGGAGCCATCCATATGTTAACACAATTAGTGGCTGCCCAGGCCCAGAGATCCCATGATGCCCCTGCATCCTCCAGCGGACAGGGAGATTCCTTTGGCTCCAGAGTCCACCAGTTCTTGCGATTGGCCCCTCCAGAATTTTCAGGTACCGATCCAGAGGCTGACCCACAGGAATTCCTTGATGAGATATACAAGACCCTCGAGTGATGAAGGCTACAGATATAGAGGGGGTAGAGTTGGCCTCTTACAGGCCGAAGGGAGCGGCACGTTCATGGTTCGAAATGTGGGAGGATTCCCGTGAGGAAGGGAGCCCTCCGGCCAGATGGGATGAGTTCGTGGATGCATTTATGGACCACTTCTTACCTGCTGAGGCAATGGCGGCCCGTGCCACCGAGTTCGAGGTTCTCAAACAGGGCAGTATGAGTGTTTGGGAGTATCACATGGAGTTCGTAAGGTTGTCCAAGTACGCTCCTCATTTAGTGTCGACCATGGATGCCCGGGTTCGACGGTTTGTTCGGGGCCTTAGCCCTTTGGTAGTGAATGAGGCCGCCACAGCAGCTTTGCACTCAGACATGAACTATGGGAGGATTGTGGGGTTTGCTCAGGCCACAGAGGCCAGGAAATTGAAGATTCGTGCAGAAAGAGAAAGTAGCAGCAGGGCCCGGTCAATGGGTCGTTCGGGGAGATCACTTCCAGGGAGGGGGTCATCAGGGCCATCCCAGTCATATGCTTAGTCCTCCGCGACTGCACCGCCATCCGTGCACAGTCATCAGCAGGGCAGTTACTCGAGACCTGGTTCAGACAGCAGGAGGTCTCGTCAGTCTGGTCATCCTGGGGTGAGATCCCAGCAGCAGGGGAGACCTACATGCCCCAAGTGTGGGAGATTTCATACAGAAACTTGCTACCTTGACCTTCCGATGTGCTTCGGGTGCGGGGTGAGAGGTCATATTCAGCGGGACTGCCGTGCACCCCGTCAGGGTATAGGTAGGGGGTCCGCTCAGTCATCCGGTTCTTCGGCTGCTACATCATCAGCGCGTACTCCAGCATCAGCAGGGCGTGGTGCAGCTAGGGGTGGAGCTCGGGGTAGGGGTGGACCTAGCCGATTCTATGCATTGAGTGGCCGCCAAAATACCGAGGCTTCTCCAGATGTTGTTACAGGTATCCTGTCTGTTCATACTATTGATTGCTATGCCCTTATTGATCCAGGGTCCTCCTTGTCTTATGTTACTCCATTCATTGCTTCAAGTTTTGGGATAGTACCCGAACAGATTCATGAGCCGTTCTCTGTGTCGACTCTAATCGGTGATTCTATTACAGCCTCACGAGTCTACAGGAATTGTGTTGTTACGGTGGGTGGTCGTGATACCACAACCGATCTTATTGAGCTTGGGATGGTAGATTTTGATGTAATTATGGGGATGGATTGGCTCTATTCGTGCTTTGCCAAACTTGACTGTCGAACGAGAGTTATGAGGCTCGAGTTCCCTAACGAGCCAGTCATTGAATGGAGAGGAAATGGTGTGGTGCCAAGGGGTAGGTTTATTTCCTACCTTAAGGCTTCGAAGATGATTAAGAAAGGGTGTATCTATCACCTGGTTCGGGTAACGGACACCACCTCGGAGGTGCCTACCCTCGAGTCCGTGCCAATTGTGAATGAATTTCCTGAAGTGTTTCCAGATGAGCTTCCAGGGCATTCCGCCAGATAGGGAGATTGATTTTGGGATCGATGTATTGCCAGATACTCAGCCAATATCCATTCCACCATACAGAATGGCGCCAGCAGAGTTAAGGGAGTTAAAGGAGCAGTTGAGGGATTTATTAGAGAAAGGGTTCATACGACCGAGTGTGTCGCCGTGGGGTGCTCCGGTTCTCTTTGTCAGAAAGAAGGATGGGTCACTTCGAATGTGTATTGATTATCGGCAGCTCAACAAAGTCACCATCAAGAATAAATATCCTTTGCCTCGAGTGGATGATCTGTTTGACCAATTGCAGGGAGCGAAGTTCTTCTCAAAGATTGATTTACGGTCTGGGTACCACCAGTTAAAAATCAGGGAGCAGGATATTCCTAAAACCGCCTTTCGAACTCGTTATGGTCACTTTGAGTTTTTGGTCATGTCTTTTGGGCTAACCAATGCCCCAGCAGCTTTCATGGATCTTATGAATCGGGTTTTCAAGCCATTCCTAGATTCCTTTGTGATTGTATTCATTGACGATATTCTTATATACTCTCGGAGCAGGGAAGATCATGCCGTTCACCTCAGAGCAGCGTTGCAGACCCTTCTTCAACATCAATTGTATGCCAAGTTCTCAAAATGTGAGTTTTGGTTGGAGTCCGTAGCTTTTCTAGGGCATGTTATTTCCAGTGAGGGAATTATGGTGGATCCTCGGAAGATTGCGGCAGTGAAAGATTGGCCTAGACCCACGACCCCGACAGAGATTCGCAGCTTTTTGGGTCTGGCAGGGTACTATCGGAGGTTTGTAGAGGGATTCTCAACCCTCGCCTCCCCATTGACTAAATTGACGCAGAAGCAGTTAAGTTCCAGTGGTCCGAAGCATGTGAGAAAAGTTTCCAAGAATTGAAGTCAAGATTGACCTCGGCACCAGAGTATTGGCCTTGCCAGAAGGCACAGAGGGATTTGTGGTTTATTGTGATGCCTCCAGGGTTGGTTTGGGATGTGTATTAATGCAGCACGGGAAAGTCATATCTTATGCTTCCAGGAAACTCAAGAATCACGAGAAGAATTATCCGACGCATGATTTGGAACTTGCAACTGTTGTGTTTGCCTTGAAAATATGGCGACACTATCTTTATGGGGTTCATGTAGATGTGTTTTCAGACCACAAGAGCCTCCAGTATTTGTTCAAGCAGAAAGAGCTGAATCTGAGACAGCGGCGGTGGTTAGAACTACTCAAGGACTATGATATGGACATATTGTACCATCCAGGGAAGGCAAATGTGGTAGCCGACGCTCTTAGTCGGAAATCCATGGGTAGTTTGGCTCATTTGGGTGTGGATCAGAGACCCCTGGCTCGAGAGGTCTACCAATTAGCCAGCTTGGGGGTTCGTATTTCGGCGTCAGACGAGGGGGATATCTTGGTGCATAATGGAGCAGAATCATCATTGGTCGCGGAAATCAAGGAAAAACAGTTCATGGATCCAGCATTGGTTCGGGTGAAGGAAGCGATCATGAATGACAAGACCTCAGCATTTGTACTCAGGCAGCGAAGATGGTGTATTGCGGTGTCAAGATAGGCTATGTGTTCCGGATGTGAACGAGCTTCGGGAGAGAGTGATGGCAGAGGCTCATACTTCCAGGTATTCTGTGCACCCTGGTTCAACGAAAATGTATCATAACCTTAAGGAGATTTATTGGTGGAACGGTATGAAAAGAGATGTAGCAAGCTTTGTAGCTAAATGTCCGAACTGTCAACAAGTGAAGGCCGAGCATCAACGGCCTGGTGGATTAACTCAACTTATAGAAATACCAAGGTGGAAATGGGAGATGATCAATATGGATTTTGTGGTGGGGTTACCTCGCACTCAGCGTAAGTTTGACTCAATATGGGTGATAGTGGATCGACTCACCAAATCAGTTCACTTCCTGCCAGTCAAGTCCACTGATACTGCGGAGCAATATGCAAGATTGTACATCAAAGAGATAGTAAGACTTCATGGCACTCCACTTTCCATCATCTCAGATCGCGGGGCTCAGTTCACCGCTAACTTTTGGAAGAAGTTTCAGCAAGGTTTGGGAACTCAGGTGAATCTCAGCACAGCTTTCCATCCACAGACCGATGGACAGGCCGAGCGGACCATTCGGACGCTTGAAGATATGTTGCGGGCTTGTGTCTTAGATTTTAAAGGTAATTGGGATGAACACTTGCCACTGATAGAATTTGCTTACAATAACGGCTATCATGCTAGCATTCAGATGGCCCCATTTGAGGCATTGTACGGGAGAAGATGTAGATCGCCAATCGGGTGGTTTGAGGTAGGTGAAGCGGAATTGCTAGGGCCGGATATGGTGTACGAAGCTATGGAAAAGGTCAAGGTTATTCAGGAGAGAATGAAAACAGCACAGAGTCGTCAAAAGTCCTATGCAGACGTTCGTCGAAGGGATTTGGAGTTTCCAGTCGATGATTGGGTGTTCTTGAGGGTATCTCCTATGAAGGGAGTCATGCGATTCGGAGAGAAAGGGAAATTGAGTCCTAGGTATGTCGGGCCATATCGGATCGTTCAAAGGATTGGTCAAGTTGCTTATAGGCTAGAGTTGCCTCCTGAGATGTCATCGGTGCATCCGGTATTCCATGTGTCCATGTTGAAGAAAGTGATTGGAGATCCATCCACCATCATGCCAGTCGAAGCTATAGAGGTTAATGAAGATTTGTCATATGAAGAAGTTCCGGTTGCCATTCTTGATAGGCAAGTCCGTAAGTTGAGAAATAAGGAAGTTGCCTCCGTTAAAGTATTGTGGCGAAGTCAACAAGTTGAGGAGGCCACATGGGAAGCGGAAAAAGAGATGAAAGAAAAGTACCCCCATTTGTTTGATCAAGCCTAGAAGAAATTAGGTGACCCTTCTACTCCTAGTAATTGTCATTTTGTCCAAGTCATTTCTCTCTTAGTGTTAGTAGGGTCTCCTTCATTTTGTAATGAATTTAATGCGTTGTTGCCCTGGGTCACTTGAACTTTTCTTGATAAATGAAATCCTTATAAATATTCGCGTGTTAAATTGGTTTAATAAGGTAAGAATTCATTGAAGTGACTAGTTTGCTGTGCAATTGTAACAATGTGATAGAATATGTGCATTCGTTGAGGTAAGAAAGTGTATACCAGTTGTGAAAAGTGTTGTAGTTGTATATTATTGTTTGGTAATGTGTTTCGGGGGCCCTCTGACAGGTGGATATGTCCATAATACAAAGGAAACTCTGGCGAAATTTTTCTAAAATATAAGAGTTAGTCAAAATCTTGATAGCTTGCATACCATGTCTTTCAAAACTCATTTATTTCAAAATCCTCATTCGAGGACGAATGATCTTAAGGGGGGAGGATGTAAGGCCCCGTAAAATTTTTGTGCATAAAACCTAGTAGCCGTGGTGTCATGGTCCGAATAATGTGTTAGGAATGCGTAGAATTCTTCGCGGCGAGCTTGCTCGCCGCGGTTCGGACCCTTGGTAGTGATTTAAGTTTCAAAAATGTAGAGAATTAATTTTTCCGAAAAGTGTTCAATTTGCGGTCAAGAATGCGATCGCAAACCTGACATGCGGACCGCATTCTTGCCGCAAAACGTTCCAGAGAGTTGCCCAAAATCGTGTCAAAAGTGCGGTCGATATGCGATCGCATGTCAAATCTGCGGTGCACTTTTGCGACCGCGGAATCAACATGCGGTCCGCATAGTGACCGCATTCCTTAACAGAACCTGCATAACTTTGAGGCCATTTTGCGGTCACTTTGCGGACCGCATGTGGATTCTGCGGTCGCATAGTGACCGCATATTTGACCCCGGCCCAGCGATTTTTGTAACATTTTGACCCGATCTCTTCTTTAATATAACACCTTTCTTCTTCATTTTATCATATCATCTCACCAAAATTAGAGAGAGAAGAGAGGGTTTTTAGAGAGAGAAGTTCTTCATCTTCAAAGATTGTTCCAACTACTTAATTCCAAGGGATTCTAGGGCAAGGATTCAACTTCCCCAATATTTTCAAGGTAAAAACCCTAACTATTTTCTTTGATTTTCAGTTTTAATTGGGTAAAGAGAGGTTTGCATATAATAGCTTTTGAAAATAGAATTTTTACACTCATGCATGATTATTGAACTTGATTTCTAGTAAAAAGAAGTGAGTAGAAGTAAGAGTCTTCAAGAACAAGGTTGGCAAGAGTAGGATATCTTGGGTAAGCATAAAGTAGGAGGCAAAATCATCACCAGGTATGTATGGCTAATTTTGATTCTTGTGAAATCGCCTATATGTGTGAAGTTTGTTTGTTTCGTGATAAATTGACAAATTGTGAATAATGACTATGATGGCCTATATGGCACCTTGTGGAAAACAAACGAAACACTTGAGAATTGGTTTATTGTGGAAAGAGATGAAACACTTGAATTGTGGAAATATTGTAACATGGTTGTGATATTGAATTGAGAACATGAACCAATGTGTAAGTTGCTTATTTGGACTTGTTGAAATTATGTGTAGTACCTTATCTGCTGTTTGAAATTGTTGTGTTTTCAACTGTAAGGCGAGGTCGTGTTGCGCGCCGCAACGTGGGGAAATAAGGTGTGGGTTGGGGTGATAAGGGTGGCCGAGGTAATAAGGGTGGTCAAGGGCAATAAGGATGGAAAGCGATCGAAATCGCTATTGAAAATTGATACAAAAATCAATAATGTGAAATTGTGAAAGGAGACAGCAGGAGAGTTTGCAACCTGTGGGGCACTGATTGCCCCTTTGTTTGACTACTTGTGCTTTACGTGATTGATTTGGTTATTGTTAAATTGGTTGATCGTAGAAAGTGCTTTGTGTGAGAATTATTTGAAATGAGGAAAATGTGGAATCATGGTTGGCTGGCTTAATTAATTGTTGATGTAATTTAATGGCTTGAGTTTACTTGGGACAAAGTTTGTCCATACATACCAGTACAATTCAAGTGTACTGACATCCCTTTTTTCCGGGGGCGCTACATTCGTGTTATGATTGTAGGTGGATCAGTAGCAGGCACTTCAGCTCATCGGCGGTAGTATCCTTCTCCTTCCACTGCCCGTTTTGGTGAGCCCCTTTATTCCTCGGGGCCTTGTGTGGTTCATGCCACTCGGTTTAGATTTCATTTTGGTTGTAAGGTATAGCCGGAGCCTTGTTACCGGCAAGTATTGTATCCCCTTTTTCGTATCCTAGAGGCTCTGTAGACATGTAAACTGTGGGACTCCGGTCTTATGTATATATATTGTGTTATGTCGGGCGTTGTAAAAATTGAAATCTTGTTAATGAATCACTCGTATCGTTTTATTTGTTTAATGTGAAATCAATTATGATTAGTAATATATTTGGTTAATGAGAAATAGTCATCACAGGGGTAACGCGTGGGAATGAAAGGCACCGAGGTCCGCTTGACTGGGGCAACCCGGTCAGGCGCCGGTCATGTTCCCCGATTTGGGGCGTGACAGGCTAACATTGATTCTTGTGAAATCGCCCGTATGTGTGCAATTAGTTTGGTATGTGTTAATTTGAGAGATTGTGTGTAATTCTTTGATTTTGTTGTTGGGTATTCAATTGATGTTGAACTATGCGTGGTGTGGTATGGAATATGAACCAAAAGATAAAAAGGTAGTTGAAATTGGTAAAGAATTGAGAACAATTGTTGTGATGGCATAAATGGTTTTCTTGGGGAAAGAAATAAAACACTTGAATTGTGGTAAATTGTTGAACATAATGGTATGGGTACTCTCGAATATGGAAACACTGTAACTCCATTGTGCTACTGGTTTGAAAAGTAATTGAAAGCATGAACCAATTTGTAAATTGCTTATTTGCGCTTGTTGTGATCTTGTGTAGTGCCTTGTTTGCTGTTTGTGATTGTTGCGATTGAAACTGTACGGTGGGATCGGTTTGCGCGTCGCAACTTGAAGTAATAAGGTGTGAGTTGGGGTAATAAGGGTGGCCGAGGTAATAAGGGTGGCCGAGGTAATAAGGATGGAAAGCGATCGAAATCGCCATTAAAATTGATATGAAATCAATGATGTGAAATTGTGAAAGGAGAGAGCAGGAGAGTTTGCAAGCTGTAGGGCACTGATTGCCCCTTTGTTTGACTTGATTGTGTTTTCCGTGATTATTTGGTTGTTGCCTTCTTTTCTGATCTTTAATTATGCTATGGGCTAAGAACTACTTGAAACGAAGTAAATGTGGGAACATGATTGGCTGGCTTATTATCTCTTGGTGTAATTATTTTTTGTCTTATCATCGTGATTTGCTTGTTTAACGGCTTGTGTTTACATGGGACAAAGCTTGTCCATACATACTAGTACAATTCCATTGTACTGATGTCCCTTTTGCCGGGTACGCTACATTCGTGTTATGATTATAGGTGGATAAGTAGCAGGTACTTCAGCTCATCGGTAGTAGCATCCTTCATTTTCCACTGCCAGTTTTGGTGAGCCCCTTTCCTTCTCGGGGCCCTGCGTGGCTCATGCCACTTTTGTTAGACTTTATTTTGATTTTATTTAAGGTATAGCCAGAGCCTTGTTACTAGCAATGTATAGGTTCGGACCCTTGGTAGTGATTTAAGTTTCAAAATTGAAAGAATAAATTTTCTAGAAAATGTTGATTCTGCGGGTAGGAATGCGATCGTAAATCTGCTATGCGAACCGCATTCCTACCGCAGAGTTTAACAGAATGTTCCCAAAAATTGTGTTGAAAATGCGATCCAATATGCGATCGCAGAATGGAAATGTGGACCGCAGATCCACTGCATAATTTCTTGAGAATTTTTGAGTGTCAAATCTGCGGTGCAATCTGCGACCGCAGAACACAAATGCAGACCCTATTCTGGTCACATATCGTAACAGAACATGTGCATTTTTAGGGGCAATTATGCGGTCCATTATGCGGACCGCATGTTCATTCTGCGATCGCAGATGCGACCGCAGAATTGACTCGGCCCAAATTTTTATCAAATCTTGACCCGACCCCTTCTTTAATAAAACACCTCTAATCTTCATTTTTCTCATATTTTATTAGAAAAACTAGAGAGAGGAAAGAGGGGTTCTAGAGAGAGAAATCTAACTATCTCCAAAGATTCTTCCAATCATTTGTTCCGGAAGAACTTAAGGAAAAAGTCATCTTCCCCAAATCTCTAAGAGGTAAAAACTCTAGTCATTTTCCTCTAATTTTTCAGTTTTCAAAGGTAAAGAAAGAATTGCATACAATAGCTTTTGGAAATAGAATGTGACAATCATGCATGTTATTCAACTTGAATTTGAGTAAAAAGAAATGGGTAGGAGTAAGAGTTGGCAAAAACGGATGTTGGCAACTTAGGATAACTTGCGTGAGCTTAAGTTAGAGATTGAAGGAAGAAAAAATTGACTCCAGGTATGTATGGCTAACTTTGATTCTTGTGAAATCGCCCTTATGTGTGCAATTCGTTTGGTTTGTGTTAATTTGAGAGATTATGTGTAACTCTTTGATTTTGTTGTTGGGTATTCAATTGATGTTGAACTATGCGTGGTGTGGTATGGAATATGAACCAAAAGATAAAAAGGTAGTTGAAATTGGTAAAGAATTGAGAACAATTGTTGTGATGGCATAAATGGTTTTCTTGGGGAAAGAAATGAAACACTTGAATTGTGGTAAATTGTTGAACATAATGGTATAGGTACTCTCGAATATGGAAACACTGTAACTCCATTGTGCTACTTGTTTGAAAAGTAATTGAAAGCATGAACCAATTTGTAAATTGCTTATTTGCGCTTGTTGTGATCTTGTGTAGTGCCTTGTTTGCTGTTTGTGATTGTTGCGATTGAAACTGTACGGTGGGATCGGGTTGCGCGTCGCAACATGAAGTAATAAGGTGTGGGTTGGGGTGATAAGGGTGGCCGAGGTAATAAGGGTTGCCGAGGTAATAAGGATGGAAAGCAATCGAAATCGCCACGGAAATTGATATGAAATCAATGATGTGAAATTGTGAAAGGAGACAACAGGAGAGATTGCAACCTGTGTGGCACTGATTGCCCATTTGTTTGACTTGATTGTGTTTTCCGTGATTGTTTGGTTGTTGCCTTCTTTGTTGATCTTTAATTTTTCTTTGGGCTAAGAACTACTTGAAACGAAGTAAATGTGGGAACATGATTGGCTGGCTTATTATCTCTTGGTCTAATTATTTGTTGTCTTATCATCGTGATTTACTTGTTTAATGTCTTGAGTTTACTTGGGAAAAAGCTTGTCCATACATACCAGTACAATTCCAGTGTACTGACATCCCTTTTGCCGCAGATGCTACATTAGCGTTATGATTATAGGCTGATAAGTAGAAGGTACTTCAGCTCATCGGCAGAAACATCCTTCATCTTCCACTGCCAGTTTTAGTGAGCCTCTTTCCTTCTCGGGGCCCTCCGTGGCTCATGCCACTTCTGTTGGACTTTGTTTTGATTTTGTTTAAGGTATAGTCGGAGCCTTGTTAATGGCAAGGTAGAGGTTCAGACCCTTGTAGTGATTTCAGTTTCAAAATTGAAAGAATAAATTCTCTAGAAAATGTCAATTCTACGGTCAGGAATGCGATCACAGATCTGCTATACAGACCGCATTCCTACCGCAGAGTATAACAGAATGTTCCCAAAAATTATGTTGAAAATGAGATCCAATATGCGATCGCAGAATGGAAATGCCGACAGTAGATCCACTACATAATCTCTTGAGAATTATTGAGTGTCAAATCTACGGTGCAATCTGCGACCGCAGAACACGAATGCAGACCGCATTCTGGTCGTATATCGTAACAGAACATGTGCATTTTTAGGGGAAATTCTGCAGTCCATTATGCGGACCGCATGTTGATTGTGCGATCGCAGATGCGACCGCAGAATTGACTCGGCCTAGTTTTTATAATGTTTTGACTCGACCCCTTCTTTAATAAAACACATCCAACCTTCATTTTTCTCATATTTTCTTAGCAAAACATGAGAGAGGAAAGATGGGTTCTAGAGAGAGAAATCTAACTATCTTCAAAGATCGTTCCAATCGTTTGGTCCGGAAGATCAAAGGGCAAAAGTCATCTTCCCCAAATCTCTAAGAGGTAAATACTCTAGTCATTTTCCTCTAATTTTTCAGTTTTCAAAGGTAAAGAAAGAATTGAATACAATAGCATTTGGAAATAGAATGTGATACTCATGCATGTTATTGAACTTGAATTTTAGTAAAAAGAAGTGGGTAGGAGTAAGAATTGGCAAAAATGGAAGTTGGCAACTTAGGATAACTTGGGTGATCTTAAGTAAGAGATTGAAGGAAGTAAAAATCAACTCCCGGTATGTATGGCTAACTTTGGTTCTTGTGAAATCGCCCTTATATGAGCAATTCATTTGGTGTGTGTTAATTTGAAAGATTGTGTCTAATTCTTTGATTTTGTTGTTGGGTATTTAATTGATGTTGAACTATGCGTGGTGTGGTATGGAATATGAACCGAAAGATAAAATGGGAATTGAAATTGGTAAAGAATTGAGAACAATTGTTGTGAAGGCATACATGGTTTTCTTAGGGAAAGAAATGAAACATTTGAATTGTGGTAAATTGTTGAGCATAATGGTATGGGTACTCTCGAATATGGAAACATTGTAACTCGGTTGTGATACTAGTTTGAAAAGTAATTGAAAGCATAAACCTATTTGTAAATTGCTTATTTCCACTTGTTGTGATCTTGTGTAGTGCCTTGTTTGCTGTTTGTGATTGTTGCTATTGAAACTGTACGGTGGGATCGGGTTGCACACCACAACATGAAGTAATAAGGTATAGGTTAGGGTGATAAGGGTGGCCGAGATAATAAGGGTGGCCGAGGTAATAAGGATGGAATGCAATCGAAATCGCCATTGAAAGTGATATGAAATCAATGATGTGAAATTGTGAAAGGAGGCAGCAGGAGAGTTTGCAACCTGTGGGGTACTGATTGCCCCTTTGTTTGACTTGATTGTGTTTTCCATGATTGTTTGGTTGTTGCCTTCTTTGTTGATCTTTAATTGTGCTTTGGGCTAAGAACTACTTGAAACGAAGTAAATGTGGGAACATGATTGGCTGGCTTATCATCTCTTGGTGTAATTATTTATTGTCTTATCATCGTGATTTACTTGTTTAATGGCTTGAGTTTACTTGGGACAAAGCTTTTCCATACTGTCATGACCCGGATTTTCCCCCAACATCGGGATCGTGATGGCGCCTACTCGTGGTAGCTAGGCAAGCCACTGTATTCATACTATCCTGTTTTTAATTAAATTTCATAATTAATTTATCAACAAACCATAACTTTAATTAAATAAGTGCGGAAGACTTGATCGAAATAGTATTAAGCATTTTCAAGGTAAAACCATACTGCCATCCTCTACCCAAGACGTGGAGTCACCAACTCACGAACTACTACTGAATACTACACATAAAAATCGAAAAGAAATATAACATAATCTGTTTGTCCCGGAATAAAGAGACTACAACTAGTAACATAAGTAAAGAGAGAGACGTCGGGCCTGCGGACGTCTACAAGCTACCTCAGTCTCAAATATGATCAACTCCCATGCAAAAGATTTACTGCTCCTGCTCCTGATCGTAACCTGGACCTGTGCAAAAACGCACAAAAATGTAGTATCAGCACAACCGACCCCATGTGCCGGTAAGTGCCTGGCCTAACCCGGCGAAGTAGTGACAAGCCTAGGACCAGACACCCACATAAACCTGTGTAGTTCCATATATATGTATACCACAAATAACAAGAATTAACCAAGTAATAACACAATATATATATATATATATATATACCACAAATAACAAGAATTAACCAAGTAATAACACAATAAGGAATATCTCAAAAGAACTCAACAATTAACAACAGTTAATAAGTTCACAAGGAAAACAAAGTATAATGGAAACACAAGTAATATCAAGTCAAGAAATAGCAAGTAGTTGCACGGCATCACCCTTCATGCTTTTACTCTCATCCTCACCAAATAAGCAAATAAAGTGCACGGCATCACCCTTCGTGCTTTTACTCTCATCCTTACATCCATGGTACGGCATGATCCTTCGTACATGGTTCAATAACAAGGCACATCATGATCCTTCCTGCATAATCAATAAAATATGGCACGACATTAACCTTCGTGCATAAATAATAAATCAAGGCACGACATCACCCTTCGTGCATTATCACTCTTCCTCACCCAAATAACAATCACAGTTAAGGGCAAAGAATAAAACAATAAATCATAAACCGTCCCAACAAGGGCAATCAATAATCCTCTTCACAACAAGTCCCGACAAGGAAGAACAATAACAATTCTACAACCCGGCAAGGGTTCAACAATTTATCTTCAAAATATCTCACAACAAGTATCAACAACGTCTCACGTTCATGCTAGATGTCAGTGTATGGATGCTCGTCACCACATCCCATACACCGCACTCGATCACATAGCACATAATCCTATTCCCTCAAGCTAGGATAGAACAAACACTTACCTCGAATGTTTATGAACAATTCAATCCGTGGCAATGCCTTTTCCTTTCAAATTTGGCTCCAATCCAATCGTATCTATATACAATTGATTTAATATCATCAATACTACTCAACAAACTAATTCATAAGGCCAATTACAACTTTTACAATATTCTACCCGGAATAGTGAATTTCAACCCCGTGCCTACATGGTCGGAACTCGGGGTTCGGTCCAAAATCCGGTTACCCATCCCCCCACGAGTTCAAGTATATGATTTGTTTCAAAATCGGACCTCAATTCGAGGTCCAATTTCCCAATTTGTGAAAAACCCTATATTCTACCAAAAACAAGAAATTCTACCATGAAAACCTTTGATTTCTATTGAAAAACATGTTTAATGATGTTAGGAATTGAAAGAATTAAGTAAAAAGTGACTTACAATTACTTTGAAGAAGAGGGAGTTCGTGAAGAATCGCAAATGGGTGTTTTTGGGCTGTGAAATGTGAAGAATGAAGCTGGAAATCGTGATTTACAAGTCTCTGTGTTCGCATTTGCGAACATGGGTTCGCAATTGCGAACCCCGGCCAATTTCTGGAGTTTGAAAAATAAGCTAAGGATGGAAAGTTTGCATTTGTGAACAAATGTTCGCAAATGCGAAGCCAAGGCAAATGCTGGGGGTTTCGCATTTGCGAAATAATGTTTGCATTTACGAACAAGATGGCTTCTGGGTTTTGTTGCAATTGCGACAAATGCTTCGCATTTGCGAAGCCAGGCAGCATACTGAAGGCCTCGCATTTGCGAGGTTAAGTTCGCAAATGCGAACTCTGGCCCAGGTCTGCCAGTATCGCATTTGCGACACTTTGTTCACATTTGCGAACTTGGTTGGTTTCTGGCAGACATCTCATTTGCGATAATGGGTTCGCATTTGCGAACCCAGCCTTGACCTGCCTTCTTCGCATTTGCGAGAAATTCTTCGCAAATGCGAAGCCAACAGCTGGGTGAAAAACCAGCAGTGCAAAAATTCAGAAATTGATCCTACGGCCTATCAAATCTTTACCCGAGCCCCCGGGCTCCCAACCAAACATGTACACAACTTCAAAAACACATTACGAACTTGTTCGCGCGATCACATCGCCAATATCACATCGTTTTCATCAAATCAAGCCTCAAGTTCATGATATTCATACTTTTGGTTTTCAAAACTTTCAAACTTGGAACTCAAGGTCCAAAACATATCAAACGACATCCGAATGTCACCAAACTTGCAGAAAGCACACATATAATATTTAAGACTTGTGCCGGGCGTCGGAACCAAAATACGAGCCCGATACCAAGGTCAATTAATTCATTTTCCTTTAACAATTACATCAAAAACAATTTCACAAAAAAATTCATAACTTGGGCTCTAGGCCTCGGAATTCGACTCCGGACGCATGTCCAAGTCCCATATTTTCCTACGGACCTTTCGGGACCATCCAATCTCGGGTCCGGATCCGTTTACCAAAAATGTTGACCGAAGTCAACCATATCAATATTAATATCATTTTTATCCAAATTTCTCATAGAATTCATATTTTCTATCACAAAATCTTTCCGGCTACATGCTCGGATCGTGCACGTAAATCGAGGCAACATAGAATAAGGTTTTCAAGGCCTCGGAAGCTCGAAATGATTAATTAAATAAGTGATGACCCTTTGCGTCGTCACATTATCCACCTCTAAAACAACCGTTCGTCCTCGAACGGACAAAAGAAAGAAGTACCTTAGTCGGGGAAAAGATGTGGGTAGCGGCTCCGCATATCAGACTTGGACTCCCAGGTCGATACCTCAGGAGGCTGACCTCTCCACTGAACGCGCACAGAAGGATAACTCTTCGACCTCAACTGTCGAACCTGCCGGTCTAGAATGGCCACCATCTCCTCCTTGTAAGATAGATCATCGCCGTGGTATCTACGAAGCAGAGATACATGAAAAACTGGATGCACGGCTGATAAGCTAGGAGGCAAAGCCAGTCTGTAAGCCACCCCTCCCACTCTGTCTAGAATATCAAATGGACCAATATACCTAGGGCTGAGCTTGCCCTTCTTCCCGAACCTCATCACGCCCTTCACAGGCGACACTCGGAGCAATACTCGTTCACCAACCATGAAATCTACATCTCGAACCTTACGATCCGCATAAGTCTTCTGCCTGGACTGAGCTGAACGCAATCTCTCCTGAATAGTCTTGACCTTATCCAAGGCCTCCCGAACTAAGTCTGTACCCAACAACCGAGCCTCTCACGGCTCAAACCATCCAACTGGAGACCGACATCGCCTACCATACAATGCCTCATACAGGGCCATCTTAATGCTGGATTGGTAGCTGTTGTTGTAGGCGAACTCCGCTAATGGCAGAAACCGGTCCCACGAGCCTCCAAAATCAATGACACAGGCTCGGAGCATGTCCTCTAGGATCTGAATAGTCCTCTCGGACTGGCCGTCCGTCTAAGGATGAAATGCTGTACTCAACTGAACCTGGGTGCCTAACTCCTGCTGGACCGCTCTCCAGAACCGCGAGGTAAGCTGCGTACCCCGATCAGAGATAATAGATACTGGCACTCCATGGAGACAAAAAAATCTCCCTAATGTAAACCTCCGCTAACCTCTCCGACGAGTAGGAGACAGATACTGGAATAAAGTGTGCTGACTTGGTCAGCCTATCAACAATGACCCAAATAGCATCAAATTTCCTCCGAGTCAAAGGAAGTCCAGTAACAAAGTCCATAGTGATCCGCTCCCATTTCCATTCGGGAATTTCAATCCTCTGGAATACACCACCAGGTCTCTGGTGCTCATATTTCACCTGCTGACAATTTAGACACCGAGCGACATACGCAACGATATCTTTCTTCATTCTGCGCCACCAATAGTGCTGTCGCAAGTCCTGGTACATCTTCGCGGCGCCCGGGTGAATGGAATACCGCGAACTGTGGGCCTCCGCTAAGATCAACTCTCGAATCCCTTCGACATTGGGCACACAAACTCGACCCTGCAATTTCAATACCCCATCATCATCTAGATTTACCTGTGTGGCACCTCCCCGCTGTACCGTATCTCTCAAATCACGCAAATGAGGATCATCAAATTGCCTCTCACGGATACGCTCTAATAAAGAAGAACGAGCGACCATGCAGGCTAACACCCTGCTAGGCTCAGAAATTTCTAATCTCACGAACCGGTTGGCTAAGGCCTGGACATCTAGTGCTAATGGTCTCTAACTGACCGGAATGAATGCAAGACTACCCATGCTGGCAGACTTTCTACTCAATGCATCGGCCACCACATTGGCCTTACCTGGGTGATATAAGATAGTAACATCATAGTCTTTTAGCAACTCTAACCATCTCCGCTGTCGTAGATTCAACTCCTTCTGTTTGAACAAGTACCGTAGGCTTTTGTGATCGGTGTACACCTCACATGTCACACCATATAGATAATGCCTCCAGATCTTTAAGGCATGAACCACTGCTGCTAACTCAAGATCATGAACTGGATAATTCTTCTCATGTATTTTTAACTGCTTCGAAGCATAAGCAATAACCTTACCATCCTGCATCAATACCGCTCCAAGCCCTGTACGAGATGCGTCACAATAAACTGTATAAGGCCCTGCACCCGTAGGTAGTATCAACACTGGCGCGGTGGTCAAGGCTGTCTTGAGCTTCTGAAAGCTCGCCTCACACTCCTCTGACCACTGAAACTGGACACCCTTCTGGGTCAACCTGGTCATCGGGGCTGCAATAGAAGAAAACCCTCTACAAATCGACGGTAGTAACCTGCTAATCCCAAGAAACTCCGGATCTCAGTCACTGAAGCTGGTCGAGGCCAATTCTGGACTGCCTCAATCTTCTTTGGGTCTACCCGAATACCTTCCACCGATACAATGTGACCCAGAAATGCTACCGAACTCAGCTAGAACTCACATTTAGAAAATTTGGCATATAGCTGGTAATCTTTCAGAGTCTGAAGAACCACTCTGAGGTGCTGCTCGTGCTCTTCCTGGCTGCGGGAGTATACCAGGATGTCATCTATAAAGACTATCACGAACAGATCTAAGTAAGGTCTGAATACACGATTCTTCAACTCCATGAATGCCGCTGGGGCATTTGTCAATCCGAAGGACATGACCAAGAACTCATAGTGCCCATATCTAGTGCGAAAGGCTGTCTTAGGAATGTCAGCCGCCCTGATCTTCAGCTGATGGTAGCCTGACCTCAAGTCTATCTTTGAGAATACCCTCGCTCCCTGGAGCTGGTCAAACAAATCATCAATCCTCGATAGTGGATACTTATTCTTTATTGTCACTTTGTTCAATTGCCGATAATCAATACACATCCGCATCGAGCCATCTTTCTTCTTTACAAATAATACATGTGCTCCTCAGGGGGAAACACTGGGCCTGATAAAGCCTTTCTCAAGAAGGTCTTGTAACTGATCTTTCAACTCTTTTAATTCCGGTGGGGCCATACGATAGGGTGGAATAGAGATGGGCTGAGTGCCCGGTGCCAGATCAATACATAAATCAATATCCCTGTCGGGTGGCATGCCCGGCAGGTCTGAAGGAAAAACCTCAGGAAACTCCCGTACAATAGGGACTGACTCAATGGAAGGAACCTCTGCGCCGGAATCACGAACATAAGCCAGATAAGCTAGACACCCCTTCTCGACCATACGTCGAGCCTTAACATAGGAAATAACGGTGCGGACGGAGTGGCTTGAGGTACCCTTCCACTCTAGTCGGGGTGATTCTGGCAAGGCCAAGGTCACAGTCTTAGCATGACAATCTAGAATAGCATGGTATGGGGACAACCAGTCCATCCCCAATATGACATCAAAATCCACCATGTCCAAAAGCAACATATCAACACGGGTCTCAAGACCCCCAAATATAACTACGCACGAACGATGCACCCGGTCGACTACAATGAAGTCACCCACCGATGTAGACACATAAACTGGAATATCCAGAGCATAGCTAGGCACGGGCAAATACGGTGCAAAGTAGGAAGACACATATGAATATGTAGATCCAAGGTCAAATAATACTGAAACACCTCTGCCACACACAAGAATGGTAGCTGTAATCACGATATCTGATGCCTTTGCCTCTGGCCTGGCTGGTAAAGCATAGAATCGGGGATCTGCACCTCCCCTCTGAGCTGCGTCTCTAGGATGACCATCAACTGGCTGACCTCTACCTCTGGCTGGATGGTCTCCACCTCTACGGTCTCGACCTCCACCTCTATAATCTCTACCCCGCCTCTGGCTGGCTGGGCAGGCTGAGGGTCAGCAGGGGCCAGAATCATAGGACGAGGACCCCGCTGCTGAGAGTTGCCCGTTGCTCGAGGGCAGTACCCGATAAAATGACCTGGGTCACCACAACCGTAGCAACTCTTAGACTGATAGAGCTGCTGGCCCAGACGACCTGAATGGCCTCCACGAACACTCTGAAGAGGCTGAGCATTAATAGGAGGCTGATCAGAATAATGCCCACGAAACCCACGATCACCTGGTCCACCCCGTGAAGCCTGAAGGGCGGAATGGAAAGGCCTGGAAGACTGGCCTCTGTCAAAAGATTCTCTGCCACCAGAAGAAGAACCACTAAACCTGCCTGAATGACGAGGCCTCTTGTCTGAAGAATAACCACCTCCCCGAGCAAGAGCCATCTCAACTCTGCGTGCTGCATTAGCTGCCTCCTGGAATGATATGTCACCTCCCACGCCCATAGCCATCTGGAGTCTAATTGGATGATTAAGCCCATCTATAAACATGCGGACCCTCTCCCGCTCTGTGGGGAGTATCACCACTGCATGACGAGCCAAATCAACAAATCTCGTCTCATACCGAGTGACCGTCATAGTGGCCTGATGGAGGCGCTCAAACTGCCTCCGAAGTGCATCCCGCTGAGTAGCAGGGAGAAACTTCTCCAGAAATAGCTCTGCAAACTAATCCCATGATAAAGCTGGGGACCCTGCTGGTCGAGTCAAGCAATAATCCCTCCACCAAGTCTTGGCGGATCCTGAAAGCCTGAATGTACAGAAGTCAACTCCATTGGACTCCACGATCCCCATAGTCTTGAGAATCTCATGGCAACCGAATAAGAAATCCCGAGGATCCTCCGATGTGGCACCGCTGAAGGTAGTGGTTAACATCTTGGAGAACCGATCAAGTCTCCAAAAAGAATCAGAAGTCATGGCGGCTCCATCTCCGGCCTGAGTTGTGGTACCTGACTGAGTGGCCACAGCTGGCTGAACCACTGGTGCCTGAGGCTGAGGAGCTACTGGCTCCGGAGTACGAGCAATAGGAGTCTGGGCCCTCCTCCAGCCTGAGAAGCGGCTGGTGCAACCGATAATAAACCTGCTCTGGCAACGCTGTCCATAAATCCCGCTATCCTGACCAAAGCCTCCCGAAGATCCGGGGTAAATAAAGCCTCTCCTGGAACCTGAGCTGGGCCCACTGGAGCTGCTGGGACTGGAACCTCCTCGTCAATCTCAATATGAGGTTCCACCTCTGGGGTAGCTGCCGGGGGCTGAGCTCTACCCCTACCACGGCCTCTGATACGGCCTCGGCCCCTGCCCCTCACGGGAGCTGCCTGGGGCTCGGGCTGTTGGTCAGCGAACGAAGAAGCACGCGTCCTCACCATCTGCGAAAGGACAGAATAGAAGTTCAATCAGTAATTGAGGAACAAGTCGCACGACAAGAAATAACAAATGAGAGACTCTTTCCTAACTCAATAGATTTTGGAGGACAAGTACAGACATCTTTGTACCTACCTCTCAAACTCTACTAAGCTTGTTCGTGAGTGGTGAGACATATGTAACCTAGAGCTCTGATACCAACTTGTCACGACCCGGATTTTCCCCCAACATCGGGATCGTGATGGCGCCTACTCGTGGTAGCTAGGCAAGCCACTGTATTTATACTATCCTGTTTTTAATAAAATTTCATAATTAATTTATCAACAAACCATAACTTTAATTAAATAAGTGCAGAAGACTTGATCGAAATAGTATTAAGCAGTTTCAAGGTAAAACCATACTGACATCCTATACCCAAGACGTGGAGTCACCAACTCACGAACTACTACTGAATACTACACATAAAAGTCTGAAAGAAATATAACATAATTTGTTTGTCTCGGAACAAAGAGACTACAGCTAGTAACATAAGTAAAGAGAGAGACGCCGGGCCTGCGGACGTCTGCAAGCTACCTCAGTCTCAAATATGATCAACTCCCACGCATAAGATTTACTGCTGGTGCTCCTGATCGTAACCTGGACCTGTGCAAAAACGCACGAAGTGTAGTATCAGCACAACCGACCCCATGTGCTGGTAAGTGCCTGGCCTATCCCGGCGAAGTAGTGACAAGCCTAGGACCAGACACTCACATAAACCTATGCAGTTCCATATATATATATATATATATATACCACAAATAACAAGAATTAACCAAGTAATAACACAATAAGGAATATCTCAAAAGAACTTAACAATTAACAACAGTTAATAAGTTCACAAGGAAAACAAAGTATAATGGAAACACAAGTAATATCAAGTCAAGAAATAGCAAGTAGTTGCACGACATCACCCTTCGTGCTTTTACTCTCATCCTCACCAAATAAGCAAATAAAGTGCACGGCATCACCCTTCGTTCTTTTACTCTCATCCTCACATCCATGGTACGGCAAGATCCTTCGTACATGGTTCAATAACAAGGCACAACATGATCCTTCGTGCATAATCAATAAAACATGGCACGGCATTAACCTTCGTGCATAAATAATAAATCAAGGTACGGCATCACCCTTCGTGCATTATCACTCTTCCTCACCCAAATAATAATCACAGTTAAGGGCAAAGAATGAAACAATAAATCATAAACCGTCCCAACAAGGCAATCAATCCTCTTCACAACAAGTCCCGACAAGGAAGAACAATAACAATTCTACAACCCGGCAAGGGTTCAACAATTTATCTTCAAAATATCTCACAACAAGTATCAATAACGTCTCACGGTCATGCTAGACGCCAGTGTATGGATACTCGTCACCACAGCCCATACACCACACTCGATCACATAGCACATAATCCTATTCCCTCAAGCTAGGATAGAACAAACACTTACCTCGAATGTTTATGAACAATTCAATCCGTGGGAATGCCTTTTCCTTTCAAATTTGGCTCCAATCCAATCGTATCTATATACAATTGATTTAATATCATCAATACTACTCAACAAACTAATTCATAAGGCCAATTACAACTTTTACAACATTCTGCCTGGAATAGTGAATTTCGACCCCGGGCCCACATGGTCGGAACTCGGGGTTCGGACCAAAATCCGGTTACCCATCCCCCCACGAGTTCAAGTATATGATTTGTTTCAAAATCGGACCTCAATTCGAGGTCCAATTTCCCAATTTATGAAAAAGCCTATATTCTACCAAAAACAAGAAATTCTACCATGAAAACCTTTGATTTCTATTGAAAACATGTTTAATAATGTTAGGAATTGAAATAATTAAGTAAAAAGTGACTTACAATTACTTTGAAGAAGAGGGAGTTCGTGAAGAATCGCAAATGGGTGTTTTTGGGTTGTGAAATGTGAAGAATGAAGGTGGAAATCGTGATTTACAGGTCTCTGTGTTCGCATTTGCGAACATGGGTTTGCAATTGCGAACCCCGACCAATTTCTGGAGTTTGAAAAATAAGCTAAGGATGGAAAGTTCGCATTTGCGAACAAATGTTCGCAAATGCGAAGCCAAGGCAAATGCTGGGGGTTTCGCATTTGCGAAATAATGTTCGCATTTGCGAACAAGCTGGCTTCTGGGTTTTGTCGCAATTGCGACAAATGCTTCGCATTTGCGAAGCCAGGCAGCATACTGAAGGCCTCACATTTGCGAGGTTAAGTTCGCAATTGCGAACTCATGCCAAGGTCTTCCAGTATCGCATTTGCGACACTTTGTTCGCATTTGCGAACTTGGCTGGTTTCTGGCAGACATCGCATTTGTGATAATGGGTTCGCATTTGCGAACCCTGCCTTGACTTTCCTTCTTCGCATTTGCGAGAAATTCTTCGCAAATGTGAAGCCAACAGCTTGGTGAAAAACCAGCAGTGCAAAAATTCAGAAATTGATCCTACGGCCTATCAAATCTTTACCCGAGCCCCCTAGCTCCCAACCAAACATGTACACAACTTCAAAAACACACTACGAACTTGTTCGTGCGATCACATCGCCAATATAACATCGTTTTCATCAAATCAAGCCTCAAGTTCATGATTTTCATACTTTTGGTTTTCAAAACATTCAAATTTGGAACTCAAGGTCCAAAACATATCAAACGACATCCGAATGTCACCAAACTTGCAGAAAGCACACATATAATATTTAAGACTTGTGCCGGGCGTCGGAACCAAAATACGAGCCCGATACCAAGGTCAATTAATTAATTTTCCTTTAACAATTACATCAAAAACAATTTCACAGAAAAATTCATAATTTGGGCTCTAGGCCTCAGAATTCAACTCCGGACGCATGTCCAAGTCCCATATTTTCCTACGGACCTTTCGGGACCATCCAATCTCGGGTCCGGATCTGTTTACAAAACATGTTGACCGAAGTCAACCATATCAATATTAATATCATTTTTATCCAAATTTCTCATAGAATTCATATTTTCTATCACAAAATCTTTCCGGCTACATGCTCGGATCGTGCATGTAAATCGAGGCAACATAGAATGAGGTTTTCAAGGCCTCAGAAGCTCGAAATGATTAATAAAATAAGTGATGACCCTTTGGGTCGTCACACATACATACCAGTACAATTCTAGTGTACTGACGTCCCTTTTATCGGGGACGCTACATTCGTATTATGATTGTAGGTGGATCAGTAGCAGGTACTTCAGCTCATCGGCAGTAGCATCCTTCATCTTCCACTACCCGTTTTGGCGAGCCCCTTTCCTTCTCGGGGCCCTGCATGGCTCATGCCACTTCTGTTAGACTTTATTTTGATTTTGTATAAGGTATAGATGGAGCCTTGTTACCGGCAAGGTATAGGTTCGGACCCTTGGTAGTGATTTAAGTTTCAAAATTGAAAGAATAAATTTTCTAGAAAATGTCGATTCTGCGGTCAGGAATGCGATCACAGATCTGCTCTACGGACCGTATTCCTACCGTAGTGCTTAGCAGAATGTTCCCAAAAATTATGTTGAAAATGCGATCCAATATGCGATCGCAGAATGGAAATGCGGACCGCAGATCCACCGCATAATTTCTTAAGAATTTTTGAGTGTCAAATCTGCGGTGCAATCTAGGACACAGAACACGAATGTGGACCGCATTCTAGTCGCATATCGTAATAGAACATGTGCATTTTTAGAGGCAATTATACGGTCCATTATGCAAACCGCATGTTTATTATGTGATCACAGATGCAACCGCAGAATTGACTCGGCCCTGACTTTTATAAAATTTTGACCCGGCCCCTTCTTCAATAAAATACCTCCAACTTCATTTTTCTCATATTTTCTTAGCAAAACTAGAGAGAGGAAAGTGGGCTTATAGAGAGAGAAATCTAACTATCTTCAAAGATTTTTCCAATCGTTTGGTCCGGAAGATCTTAGGGCAAAAGCCATCTTCCCCAAATCTCTAAAAGGTAAAAACCCTTGTCATTTTCCTCTAATTTTTCAGTTTCAAAGGTAAAGAAATAATCGCATACAATAGCTTTTGGAAATAGAATGTGATACTCATGCAAGTTATTGAACTTGAATTTTAGAAAAACGAAGTGGGTAAGAGTAAGAGTTGGCAAAAACGGAAGTTGGCAACTTGGGATAACTTGGGTGAGCTTAAGTAGGAGATTGAAGGATGTAAAAATCGACTCCAGGTATGTTTGGCTAAGTTTGATTTTTGTGAAATCGCCCTTTTGTGTGCAATTCGTTTGGTATGTGTTAATTTGAGAGATTGTGTGTAGTTATTTGATTTTTTTGTAGGGTATTCAATTGATGTTGAACTATGCGTGGTGTGGTATGGAATATGAACCGAAAGAAAAAAATGGAATTGAAATTGGTAAAGAATTGAGAACAATTGTTGTGATGGCATACATGTTTTTCTTGGGGAAAGAAATAAAACACTTGAATTGTGGTAAATTATTGAACATAATGGCATGTGTACTCTCGAATATGGAAACACTGTAACTCGGTGGTGATACTAGTTTGAAATGTAAATGATAGCATGAACCAATTTGTAAATTGCTTATTTGCACTTGTTGTGATATTGTATAGTGCCTTGTTTGTTTTTTGTGATTGTTGCGATTGAAACTGTACGGTGGGATCGGGTTGTGCGCCGCAACACAAAATAATAAAGTGTGGGTTGGGGTGACAAGGGTGGCCGAGGTAATAAGAGTGGCCGAGGTAATAATGAAGGAAAGTGATGAAATCGCCATTGAAATTGATAGGAAATCAATGATGTGAAATTGTGAAAGGAGACAGCAGGAGAGTTTGCAACCCGTGGGGCACTCATTGCCCCTTTGTTTGACTTGATTGTGTTTTCCGTGATTGTTTGGTTGTTGCCTTCTTTGTTGATCTTTAATTGTGCTTTGGACTGAGAACTACTTGAAACAAATTAAATGTGGGAACATGATTGGCTGGCTTATCATCTCTTGGTGTAATTGTTTGTTGTCTTATCATCGTGATCTACTTGTTTAATGGCTTGAGTTTACTTGGGACAAACCTTGTACATACATACCAGTACAATTACAGTGTACTGACGTCCCTTTTGCCGTGGACGCTACATTCGTGTTATGATTGTAGGTGGATCAGTAGCAGGTACATCAGCTCATCGGCAGTAGCATCCTTCATCTTCCACTTCCCATTTTGGTGAGCCCCTTTCCTTCTCGGGGCCCTGCGTGGCTCATGCCACTTCTGTTAGACTTTCTTTTGATTTTATTTAAGGTATAGCTAGAGCCTTGTTACCGATAAGGTATAGGTTCAGACCCTTGGTAGTGATTTAAGTTTCAAAATTGAAAGAATAAATTTTTCAGAAAATGTCGATTATGCAGGAATGCGATCACATATCTGCTATTCGGACCGCATTACTACCGTAGAGTTTAGCAGAATGTTCCCAAAACTTATGTTGAAAATGCGATCCAATATGCGATCGCCGAATGGAAATGCGGACCGTAGAGCCACCGCATAATTTCTTGAGAATTGTTTAGGGTCAAATATGCGGTGTAATCTGCGACCGTAGAACACGAATGCGGACCACATTATGTTCGCATATCGTAATAGAACATGTGCATTTTTAGGGGCAATTCTGCGGTTTATTATGCGGACCGCATGTTGATTCTGCGATCGGAGATGCGACCGCAAAATTGACTCGACCCAAATTTTTATAAAATTTTGACCCGACCCCTTCATTAATATAACACCTCCAACCTTCATTTTTCTCATATTTTCTTAGCAAAACTAGAGAGATGAAAGAGGGGTTCTAGAGAGAGAAATCTAACTATCTTCAAAGATTATTCCGATTGTTTGGTCCGGAAGATCTTAGGGCAAAAGTCTTCTTCCCCAAATCTCTAAGAGGTAAAAACCCTAGTCATTTTCCTCTAATTTTTCAATTTTCAAAGGTAAAGAAAGAATTGCATACAATAGCTTTTGGAAATAGAATGTGATACTCATGCATGTTATTGAACTTGAATTTTAGTAAAAAGAAGTGGGTAGAAGCAAGAGTTGGCAAAAACGGAAGTTGGCAACTTAGGATAACTTGGGTGATCTTAAGTAAGAGATTGAAGGAAGTAAAAATCGACTCCAAGTATGTATGGGTAACTTTGATTCTTGTGAAATCGTCCTTATGTGTGCAATTTGTTAGGTATATGTTAATTTGAGAGATAGTGTGTAATTCTTTGATTTTGTTGTTGGGTAGTCAATTGATGTTGAACTATGCGTGGTGCAGTATAGAATATGAATCGAAAGATAAAAAGGGAATTGAAATTGGTAAAGAATTGAGAACAATTGTTGTGATGGCATACATGGTTTTCTTGGGGAAAGAAATGAAACACTTGAATTGTGGTAAATTGTTGAACATAATGGTATGGGTACTATCGAATATGGAAACATTGTAACTCGGTTGTGATACTGGTTTGAAAAGTAATTGAAAGCATGAACCAATTTGTAAATTGCTTATTTGCACTTGTTGTGATCTTGTGTAGTGCCTTGTTTTCTGTTTGTGATTGTTGTGATTGAAACTGTACGGTGGAATCGGGTTGCGTACCGCAACACGAAGTAATAAGGTATGGGTTGGGGTGATAAGGGTGGCCAAGGTAATAAGGGTGGCCAAGGTAATAAGGATGGAAAGCGATCGAAATCGCCATTGAAATTGATATGATATCAATGATGTGAAATTGTGAAAGGAGACAGCAGGAGAGTTTGCAACCTGTGGGGCACATATTGCCCCTTTGTTTGACTTGATTATGTTTTCCATGATTGTTTGGTTGTTGCCTTCTTTGTTGATCTTTAATTATGCTTTGGGCTGAGAACTACTTGAAACGAAGTAAATGTGGGAACATGATTGGCTGGCTTATTATCTCTTGGTGTAATTATTTGTTGTCGTATCATCGTAATTTACTTGTTTAATGGCTTGAGTTTACTTGGGACAAAGCTTTTCCATACATACCAGTACAATTCTAGTGTACTGAATTCCCTTTTGTCGGGGACGCTATATTCGTGTTATGATTGTAGGTGGATCAGTAGCAGGTACTTCAGCTCATCGGCAGTAGCATGATTCATCTTCCACTGCCCCTTTTGGTGAGCCCCTTTCCTTCTCGGGGCCCTGCGTGGCTCATGCCACTTCTGTTAGACTTTATTTTGATTTTGTATAAGGTATAGCCGGAGCCTTGTTACCGGCAAGGTATAGGTTCGGACCCTTGGCAGTGATTTAAGTTTCAAAATTGAAAGAATAAATTTTCCAAAAAATGTCAATTCTGCGGTCAAGAATGCGATCGCAGATCTGCTATACGGACTGCATTCCTACCACAGAGTTTGACAGAATGTTCCCAAAAATAGTGTTGAAAATGCGATCAAATATGCGATCGCAGAACGGAAATGCGGACCGCAGATCCACCGCATAATTTCTTGAGAATTTTTGAGTGTCAAATCTACGGTGCAATCTACGATCGTAGAACACGAATGCGGACTGCATTCTGGTCACATATCGTAATAGAACATGTGCATTTTTAGCGGCAATTTTACGATTTATTATGCGGACCGCATGTTGATTATGCGATCGCAGATGCGACTGCTGAATTGACTCGGCCCAGATTTTTATAAATATTTGACCCGACCCCTTCTTTAATAAAACACCTTCAACCTTCATTTTTCTCATATTTTCTTAGCAAAACTAGACAGAGGAAAGAGGGGTTCTATAAAGAGAAATCTAACTATCCTCAAAGATTGTTCCAATCGTTAGGTCTGGAAGATCTTAGGGCAAAAGTCATCTTCCCCAAATCTCTAATAGGTAAAAACCCTAGTCATTTTCCTCTAATTTTTCAGTTTTGAAAGGTAAAGAAAGAATTGCATACAATAGCTTTTGGAAATAGAATGTGATACTCATGCATGTTATTGAACTTAAATTTTAGTAAAAAGAAGTAGGTAGAAGTAAGATTTGGCAATAACGGAAGTTGGCAACTTAGGATATCTTGGGTGAGCTTAAGTAAAAGATTGAAGGAAGTAAAAATCGACTCCAGGTATGTATGGCTAACTTTGATTCTTGTGAAATTGCCCTTATGTGTGCAATTTGTTTGGTATGTGTTAATTTCACAGATTGTGTGTAATTCTTTGATTTTGTTGTTAGGTATTTAATTGATGTTGAACTATGCGTGGTGTGGTATGGAATATGAACCGAAAGACAAAAAGGGAATTCAAACTCGTAAAGAATTGAGAATAATTGTTGTGATGGCATACATGGTTTTCTTGGGGAAAGAAATGAAACACTTGAATTGTGGTAAATTGTTGAACATAATGGTATGGGTACTCTCAAATATGGAAACATTGTAACTCGGTTGTGATACTAGTTTTCAAATTAATTGAAAGCATGAACCAATTTGTAAATTGCTTATTTGCACTTGTTGTGATCTTGTGTAGTGCCTTGTTTGTTGTTTGTAATTGTTGTGATTGAAACTGTACGGTGGTATCGGGTTGCACGCCCCAATACGAAGTAATAAGGTGTGGGTTGGGGTGATAAGGGTGGCCGAGGTAATAAGGATCGAAATCAATAGAAATCGCCATTGAAATTGATATAAAATCAATGATGTGAAATTGTGAAAGGAGACAGCAGGAGAGTTTGCAACTTGCGGGGCACTGATTGCCACTTTGTTTCAGTTAATTGTGTTTTCCGTGATTGTTTGGTTGTTGCCTTCTTTGTTGATCTTTAATTGTGCTTGGGCTGAGAACTACTTGAAACGAAGTAAATGTGGGAACATGATTGGCTGGCTTATCATCTTTTGGTGTAATTATTTGTTGTCTTATCATCGTGATCTACTTGTTTAATGGCTTGAGTTTACTTGGGACAAAGCTTGTACATACATACCAGTACAATTCCAGTGTACTGACATCCTTTTTGCTGGGGACACTACATTCGTGTTATGATTGTAGGTGGAGCAGTAGTAGGTACTTCAGTTCATCGGCAGTAGCATCCTTCATTTTCCACTGCCCATTTTGGTGAGCCCCTTTCCTTCTCGAGGCCCTGCGTGGCTCATGCCATTTCTGTTAGACTTTATTTTGATTTTGTTTAAGGTATTGCCGGAGCCTTGTTACCAGCAAGTATTGTGGGACTATGGCCTATGTATGTATATATATATATATATATATATATATATGTCGGGCGCTGTAATTTGTAAACTTGTTAGTAATGTTATTATTATGGTTATGTTTGAAAAATGTGAATCCAGTTATAATTGCTAAGATCTTTGGCTTATAAGTAATAAACAACACAGGGGTATCGCACGGGTTAGGAAAGGCACCCAGGTCTGGTTGACTGGGGTTACCCGGTCAGGCACCGGTCATGTTCCTCGAATTGGGGCGTGACAAACTTGGTATCAGAACCTAAGGTTTTTAAAGTGTCCTAGGATGTCTCGGAGCCGTGTCTAGTAGCACCCTTCTTATCGGTGTTTTTGTCGATCACATCTATAAGTTGGGGGCTGCACGGGCATTTAGGGATTTACCCATTTCTTTGTTATTCTATATCGTGTGGTAAAGTGCAAAGTGGAAGTACTTATGTCTCATTCGCGCCTCGTTAAAAAATTTTCAGAATATGGCGCCTAAGAAGAAAGCTAGACTCGGCCTTGGGGCCAATGCCAGCCCAAGTGTGGCTGCAAATCATGTAACCGATGCCGTGGGCGAAAATGAACCACCAGTCCTGAATTTTTCTGGATCGTCTATTCCAAACCCAAGTGTCCCAATTTCGGCTGCGGCAGAGGGTGCCACCATGCTTCCTACCTGTGTCCCTGATTCTGATACAGTACCAGCTCCTTGTTCCGGTGTCTCTAATGAGGATCTTAGATGAGCCACTCGCATGCTGACACAGTTAGTGGCCACCCAGGTCCAGAGATATCATGATGCCCCTACATCCTCCAGCGGACAAGGAGATTCCTCCGGTTCTAGAGTCCACCAGTTTCTGCGGTTGGCCCCTCCAGAATTCTCAGACACAGACATAGAGACTGACCCGTAGGACTTTCTTGATAAGATATATAAGACCCTCAGAGTGATGAAGGCTACAGATATAGAAGGGATAGAGTTGGCTTCATACAGGCTGAAGGGAGCGGCGCGTTCATGGTTTGAGATGTGGGAAGATTCCCGTGAGGAGGGGAGCCCTCCGGCTAGATGGGAGGAATTTGTGGACGCCTTCATGGACCACTTCTTGCCTGCCGAGACAATGGCAGCCCATGCCACTGAGTTCGAGGTCCTCAAACAAGGTAGTTTGAGCATTTGGGAGTACCACATGGAATTCGTGAGACTGTCCAAGTATGCTCCTCAGGTAGTGTCGACCATGGATGCCCGGGTTCGACAATATGTTCAGGGCCTTAGCCCTTTGGTTGTGAATGAGGCCAAAAACTTACACTCAAATATGAACTATGGGAGGATTATGGGGTTTGCTCAGGCCATAGAGGCTAGGAAGTTAAAGATTCATGCAGAGAGAGAGAGAGAGTAGTAGCAGGGCCCGATCAATAGGTCATTCGCGGAGATCACTTCCAGGGAGAGGGTCATCAGGGCCATCCCAGTCATAAGCCCAGTCCTCAGCGAATGCACCACCATCTGTGCACAACCATCAGCTGGGTAGTCATTCGAGAGTCGGTTCAGATGGTAGGAGGTCTCGCCAGTCTGGTCGTCCTGGAGTGAGGTCCCAGTAACATGGGAGACCTACATGCCCTAAGTGTGGGAGATTTCATATAGAGACCTGCTACCTCGATATCCCGATATACTTCAGGTGCGGGGTGAGAGGTCACAAACAGCGGGACTACCGTACACCCAGTCTGGGTATGGGTAGGGGATCTGCTCAGTCGTCTGGTTCTTCGACTGCTAAATCATCAGCGCGTCCTCTAGATTCAACAGGGCATGGTACATCTAGGGGTGGAGCTCATTGTAGGGGTGGACCTAGCAGATTCTATGCGTTGAGTGGCAGCTAGAGTGCTGAGGCTTCTCGATATGTTGTTACAGGTATCTTATCTGTTCAGACTATTAATTGCTATGCTCTCATTGATCCGGGGTCTTCCTTGTCTTATGTCACCCCGTTCATTACTTCAAGTTTTGGGATAGAACCCAAATAGCTTCATGAGCCGTTCTGTGTATCGACTCTGGTTGGTGATTCTATTACGGCCTCGCGAGTCTATAGGAATTGTATTATTATGGTGAGTGGTGAGTGTTACCACAGCCGATCTTATTAAGCTTGGGATTGTAGATTTTGATGTAATTATAGGGATGGATTGGCTTTATTCGTGCTTTGCCAAGATTGACTATTGGACGAGAGTCATGAGACTCGAGTTCCCTAACAAGCTAGTTATTGAATGGAGAGGAAATGGTGTGGGGCCAAGGGGTAGGTTTATTTGCTACCTTAAGGATTCAAAGATGATTTGGAAAGGGTGTATCTATCAGTTGGTCTGGGTAACGGACACCACCTCATATGTGCCTACCCTCGAGTCCGTGCCAATTGTGAATGAATTTCTTGAGGTGTTTCCGGATGAGCTTCCAGGCATCCTACCATATAGGGATATTTATTTCGAGATTGATGTATTGGCAGATATTCAACCAATATCCATTCCACCATACAGAATGGCGCCAGCAGAGTTAAGTGAGTTAAAAGAGGAGCTGAGAGATTTATTAGAGAAAGCGTTCATATGGCCGAGTGTGTCGCCGTGGTGTTCTTCGGTTCTTTTTATCAGAAAGAAGGATGGGTCACTTCGAATGTGTATTGATTATCGGCAGCTCAACAAAGTCACCATCAAGAATAAATATCCTTTGCCTCGGGTGGATTATTTATTTGACCAATTGCAAGGAGCAAAGTTTTTCTCTAAAATTGATCTAGGGTCCGGGTACCACCAGTTGAAGATCAGAGAGCAGGATATTCCTAAGACCGCCTTCAGAACTTGTTATGGTCACTTTGAGTTTTTGGTCATGTCTTTTAGGCTAACCAATGCCCCAGCTGCTTTTATAGACCTTATGAATTGGGTTTTCAAGCCATTCCAAGATTCCTTTGTGATTGATTCATTGACGACATCCTTATTTACTCTCGGAGCAGGGAGGATCATGCCATTCACCTCAGAGCAGCATTGTAGACCCTTCATCAACACTAATTATACGCAAAGTTCTCAAAATGTGAGTTTTGGTTGGAGTCTATAGTCTTTCTGGGACATGTTATTTCCAGTAAAAGGATTCAGGTGGATCCTCAGAAGATTGCAATAGTGAAAGATTGGCCTAGACCCACGACCCCGACAGAAGTTCGTATCTTTTTGGTTGTGTATTGATGCAGTGAGGAAAGGTCATAGCTTATGCTTCCAGGCAACTCAAGAATCATGAGAAGAATTATCCGACGTATGATTTGAAACTTGCAGTAGTTGTGTTTGCTTTGAGAATATGGTGGAACTATCTTTTTGGAGTTCACATAGATGTGTTTTCAGACCACAAGAGCCTCCAGTAGTTGTTCAAACTGAAGGAGCTGAATCTGAGGCAATGGCGGTGGTTAGAATTGCTTAAAGACTATGATATGAACATATTGTACCATAAAGGGAAGGCAAATGTGGTGGCCGACGCTCTTAGCCAAAAATCCATAGGTAGTTTGGCTTATTTGGGTATGGATCAGAAACCCCTGGCTTGAGAGGTTTACCAATTGGCCAGTTTGGGGGTTCGCATCTCGGCGTCAGACGAGGGGAATGTTATGGTGCATAATGGAGCAGTATCATCATTGGTGGCAGAAATCAAGGAAAAGCAGTTTATGGATCCAGCATTGGCCCGGGTGAAGGAAGCAATTATGAATAACAAGACCTCAGCATTTGTACTCAGCAACGAGGATGGTGTATTGCAGTTTAAAGAAAAAAGAGACCCCTCCTGCAAAACTGTCACGCCCCAAATCGAGGGACATGACCGGCGCCCGACCGAGTTGCCCCAGTCAAGCGGACCTGGGTGCCTTTCATTCCCACGCGTTAACCCTGTGTTGATTGTTTCTCATTAACCAAATATATTACTAATCATAATTGATTTCACATTAAACAAATAAAACGATACGAGTGATTCATTAACAAGATTTCAATTTTTACAACGCCCGACATAACACAATATATATACATAAGACTGGAGTCCCACAGTTTACATGTCTACAGAGCCTCTAGGATACAAAATGGGGAATACAATACTTGCCGGTAACAAGGCTCCGGCTATACCTTACAAAACCAAAATGAAATCTAAACCGAGTGGCATGAACCACACAAGGCCCCGAGGAAGAAAGGGGCTCACCAAAACGGGCAATGGAAGGAGAAGGATACTACTGCCGATGAGCTGAAGTGCCTGCTACTGATCCACCTACAATCATAACACGAATGTAGCGTCCCCGGCAAAAGGGACGTCGGTACACTTGAATTGTACTGGTATGTATGGACAAACTTTGTCCCAAGTAAACTCAAGCCATTAAATTACATCAACAATTAATTAAGCCACCAACCATGTTTCCACATTTTCCTCATTTCAAATAATTCTCACACAAAGCACTTTCTACAATCAACCAATTTAACAATAACCAATCAATCACGTAAAGCACAAGTAGTCAAACAAAGGGGCAATCGGTGCCCCACAGGTTGCAAACTCTCCTGCTGTCTCCTTTCACAATTTCACATTATTGATTTATGTATCAATTTTCAATAGCGATTTCGATCGCTTTCCATCCTTATTGCCCCTGACCACCCTTATTACCTCGGCCACCCTTATCACCCCAACCCACACCTTATTTCCCCACGTTGCGACGCGCAACACGACCCCGCCTTACAGTTGAAAACACAACAATTTCAAACAGCAAATAAGGTACTACACACAATTTCAACAAGTTCAAATAAGCAACTTACACATTGGTTCATGTCCTCAATTTCTTCTCAAGCCAATATCAAAACCAAGTTACAAGTATTTCAAAATCGAAAATGCCCACATAATCATGTTCAACAATTTACCACAATTAAGGTGTTTCAAATTCCTTCCACAATAAGGCAAATATGCCATCACAATGGTTGTTCCCAATTCTTTACCAATCTCGATTACCTTTTTACCTTTCAATTCATATTTCATACCACACCACACATAGTTCAACATCAATCAAATGCTCAACAAGGAAATCAAAGAATTACGTAACATTTCTCAATTTGACACATGCCAAAACAATTCGCACACATTTGGGCGATTTTACAAGAATCAAAATTAGCCATACATACCTGGTGATGAGTTTTCTTCCGTTAACTTCCTACTTTATGCTTACCCACGCTATCTTACTCTTGCCAACCTTGTTCTTGAAGACTCTTACTTCTACTCACTTCTTTTACTAAAAATCAAGTTCAATAATCATGCATGAGTGTAAAAATTCTATTTTTAAAAGCTATTATATGCAAACCTCTCTTTACCCAAATAAAACTGAAAATCAAAGAAAATAGTTAGGGTTTTTACCTTGAAAAGATTGGGGATGTTGAATCCTTGCCCTAAGATCCCTTGGAATTAAGATGGATGGAACAATCTTTGAAGATGAAAGATTTCTCTCTCTAAAAACCCTCTCTTCTCTCTCTAATTTTGGTAAGATGATATGATAAAATGAAGAAGAAGTGTGTTATATTAAAGAAGAGATCAGGTCAAAATGTTACAAAAATCTGGGCCGGGGTCAATTATGCGGTGCACTATGCGACCGCAGAATCAACATGCGGTCCGCATAGTGACCGCAGAATTGCCCCAAATTTTACACAGGTTCTGTTAAGGAATGCGGTCACTATGCGGACCGCATGTTGATTCCGCGGTCGCAAAGTGCACCGCAGATTTGACATGCGATCGCATATCGACCGCACTTTTGACACGATTTTTGGGAAACTCTCTGGAAACGTTTTGCGGCAAGAATGTGGTCCGCATGTCAGGTTTGCGGTCGTATTCTTGACCGCATATTTGACATTTTTCGGAAAAATTAATTCTCTACATTTTTGAAACTTAAATCACTACCAAGGGTCCGAACCGCGGCGAGCTTGCGAGCCGCGAAGAATTCTACGCATTCCTAACACATTATTCGGACCATGACACCACAGCTACTAGGTTTTATGCACAAAATTTTTACGGGGCCTTACACGGGCTTCGGGAGAGAGTGATGGCAAAGGCTCACATTTCCCGGTATTTTGTGCACCCAGATTCTACGAAAATGTATGATGATTTCAAGGAGATTTATTGGTGGAACGGTATGAAAAGGGATGTGGCAAGCTTTGTATCTAAATGCCTGAGCTGTCAGCAAGTGAAGGCCGAACATCAACGGCCTGGTGGATTAACTCAGATTATAGAAATACCAAGGTGGAAATGGGAGATGATCAATATTGATTTTGTGGTGGGGTTACCTCGCACTCAGCGCAAGTTCGACTCAATATGGGTGATAGTGGATCGACTCACCAAATCAGCTCACTTCTCGTCAGTCAAGTCCACTGATATTGCAGAGAAATATGCTAAGTTGTACATCAAAGAGATAGTAAGGCTTCATGGCACTCCACTTTCTATTATCTCGGACCGCGGGGCTCAGTTGACAGCTAATTTTTGGAAGAAGTTTCAGTAAGGTTTGGGAACTCAGGTGAATGTCAGCACAACCTTCCATCCGCAGACCGACGGTCAAGCCGAGTAGACTATTCAGATGCTTGAAGATATGTTGCGGGCCTGTGTCTTGGATTTCAAAGGTAATTGGGACGAACACTTACCACCGATAGAATTTGCTTATAATAATAGATTTCATGCTACCATTCAGATGGCCCCGTTTAAGGAATTGTATGGGAGGAGGTGTAGGTCGCCAATTGGATGGTTTGAGGTTGGTGAAGCGGAATTGCTAGGGCTAGATCTAGTGTACCAAGCTATGGAAAAAGTTAAGGTAATTCAAGAGAGAATGAAAACTGCACAGAGTCGCCAAAAATCCTATGCAGACGTTCGCCGAAGAGATTTGGAATTTCAAGTTGATGATTGGGTATTCTAGAGGGTATATCCTATGAAGGGAGTCATGCAATTCATAAAGAAAGAGAAATTGAGCCCTAGGTATGTTTGGCCATATCAGATCGTTCAAAGGATTGGGAAAGTTGGTTATAAGGTGGAGTTGCCTCCTGAAATGTCATCAGTGCACCCGGTGTTCCATGTGTCCATGTTGAAGAAAGTGATTGAAGATCCATCCACCATCATGCCAGTCGAGGCTATTGAGGTTAATGAAGATTTGTCATATGAAGAAGTTTCGGTTGCCATCCTTGATAGACAAGCTCGTAACTTGAGAAATAAGGAAGTTGCCTTTGTCAAAGTATTGTGGCGAAGTCAACAAGTTGAGTAGGCCACGTGGGAAGCAGAAGAAAAGATGAAGGACAAGTACCCCCATTTGTTTTATCAAACTTAGAAGGAATTGGGCGACCCTCTACTTTTAATGACTATTGTCTTGTCCAAATTGTTTCCTTCTTAGTGTTCGTAAAGTTTATTTCATTTTCACAAAGAGTTATATGTGTTGTTACCTTGGGTCACGTGAACCTTCCTTGATAAATGAAAGGATTATAAAGACTCATGTGTTAAAAAAACAACTAATAGCAAGCGTAAATCGACGATTGTTTATTTATGTGTATATGATGTGTTGAGATGGTTAATGTCACGCCCCAAATAGAGGGACATGACCGGCGCCTGACCGGGTTGCCCCAGTCAAGCGGACCTGGGTGCCTTTCATTCCCACGCGTTACCCCTGTGTTGATTGTTTCTCATTAACCAAATATATTACTAATCATAATTGATTTCACATTAAACAAATAAAACGATACGAGTGATTCATTAACAAGATTTCAATTTTTACAACGCCCGACATAACACCATATATATACATAAGACTGGAGTCCCACAGTTTACATGTCTACGGAGCCTCTAGGATACAAAAGGGAAATACAATACTTGCCGGTAACAAGGCTCCGGCTATACCTTACAAAACCAAAATGAAAATGAAATCTAAACCGAGTGGCATGAACCACACAAGGCCCCGAGGAAGAAAGGGGCTCACCAAAAACGGGCAGTGGAGGATGAAAGATACTACTGCCGATGAGCTGAAGTGCCTGCTACCGATCCACCTACAATCATGACACGAATGTAGCGCCCCCGGCAAAAGGGACGTCAGTACACTTGAATTGTACTGGTATGTATGGACAAACTTTGTCCCAAGTAAACTCAAGCCATTAAATTACATCAACAATTAATTAAGCCACCCAACCATGTTTCCACATTTTCCTTATTTCAAATAATTCTCAACACAAAGCACTTTCTACAATCAACCAATTTAACAATAACCAATCATTCACGTAAAGTACAAGTAGTCAAACAAAGGGGCAATCAGTGCCCCACAGGTTGCAAACTCTCCTGCTGTCTCCTTTCACAATTTCACATTATTGATTTATGTATCAATTTTCAATAGCGATTTCGATCGCTTTCCATCCTTATTGCCCCTGACCACCCTTATTACCTCGGCCACCCTTATCACCCCAACCCAAACCTTATTTCACCACGTTGCGGCGCGCAACACGACCCCGCCTTACAGTTGAAAACACAACAATTTCAAACAACAGATAAGGTACTACACACAATTTCAACAAGTTCAAATAAGCAACTTACACATTGGTTCATGTTCTCAATTTCTTCTCAATTCAATATCACAACCATGTTACAAGTATTCCAAAATCGAAAATGCCCACATAATCATGTTCAACAATTCACCACAATTAAGGTGTTTCAAATTCCTTCCACAATAAGCCAAATATGCCATCACAATGGTTGTTCCCAATTCTTTACCAACCTCGATTACCTTTTTATCTTTCAATTCATATTTCATACCACACATAGTTCAACATCAATCAAATGATCAACAAGGAAATCAAAGGATTACGTAAAATTTCTCAATTTGACACATGCCAAAACAATTCGCACACATTTGGGCGATTTTACAAGAATCAAAATTAGCCATACATACCTGGTGATGATTTTTCCTCCTACTTTATGCTTACCCAAGATATCCTACTCTTGCCAACCTTGTTCTTGAAGACTCTTACTTCTACTCACTTCTTTTACTAGAAATCAAGTTCAATAATCATGCATGAGTGTGAAAATTCTATTTTTAAAAGCTATTATATGAAAACCTCTCTTTACCCAATTAAAACTGAAAATCAAAGAAAATAGTTAGGGTTTTTACCTTGAAAAGATTGGGGATGTTGAATCCTTGCCCTAGAATCCCTTGGAATTAAGTAGTTGGAACAATCTTTGAAGATGAAGAACTTCTCTCTCTAAAAACCCTCACTTCTCTCTCTAATTTTTGGTAAGATAATATGATAAAATGAAGAAGAAGGGTGTTATATTAAAGAAGAGATCGGGTCAAAATGTTACAAAAATCTGGGTCGGGGTCAAATATGCGGTCACTATGCGACCGCAGAATCAACATGCGGTCCGCATAGTGACCGCAGAATGGCTCAAAAAATTACGCAGGTTCTGTTAAGACATGCGGTCACTATGCGGACCGCATGTTGATTCTGCGGTCGCAAAAGTGCACCGCAGATTGACATGCGATCGCATATCGACCGCACATTTGACACGGATTTGGGCAACTCTCTGGAACGATTTGCGGCAAGAATGCGGTCCGCATGTCAGGTTTGCGATCGCATTCTTGACCGCAAATTGAACACTTTTCGGAAAAATTAATTCTCTACATTTTTGAAACTTAAATCACTACCAAGGGTCCGAACCATGACACCACAGCTACTATATCTGCTCACAATTTCTATGTTTCTCCGTCAGAAATTGTCACGCCCCAAATCGAGGGACATGACCGGCGCCTGACCGGGTTGCCCCAGCCAAGCGGACCTGGGTGCCTTCCATTCCCACGCGTTACCCCTGTGTTGACTGTTACTCATTAACCAAAATATCTTACCAACAATGACTGATTTCATAATGCATAAACATAACCATGTGATTTATTTACTAACAAGTTCATAATTTATATTTACAACGCCCCATACATATACATAGGCCACAATCCCACAGTTTACATGTCTACGGAGCCTCTAGGATACAAAAGGGAAATACAATACTTGCCGGTAACAAGGCTCCGGCTATACCTTACAACCAAAATGAAATCCAAACCGAGTGGCATGAACCACACAAGGCCCCGGGGAAGAAAGGGGCTCACCAAAATGGGCAGTGGAAGGAGAAGGATACTACCGCCGATGAGCTGAAGTGCCTGCTACTGATCCACCTACAATCATGACACGAATGTAGCGCCCCGGCAAAAGGGACGTCAGTACACTTGAATTGTACTGGTATGTATGGACAAACTTTGTCCCAAGTAAACTCAAGCCATTAAATTACATCAACAATTTATTAAGCCACCCAACCATGTTTCCACATTTTTCCTCATTTCAAATAATTCTCACACAAAGCACTTTCTACAACCAACCAATTTAACAATAACCAATCAATCACGTAAAGCACAAGTAGTCAAACAAAGGGGCAATCAGTGCCCCACAGGTTGCAAACTCTCCTGCTGTCTCCTTTCACAATTTCACATTATTGATTTATGTATCAATTTTTAATAGCGATTTCGATCGCTTTCCATCCTTATTGCCCCTGACCACCCTTATTACCTCGGCCACCCTTATCACCCCAACCCACACCTTATTTCACCACGCCGCGGCGCGCGACACGACCCCGCCTTACAGCTTGAAAACACAACAATTTCAAACAGCAGATAAGGTACTACACACAATTTCAACAAGTTCAAATAAGCAACTTGCACATTGTTTCATGTTCTCAATTACTTCTCAAGCCAATATCACAACCAAGTTACAATGTTTCCACATTCAATAATATTCACACATGTATATTCAACAATTTTCCATAATTCAAGTGTTTCATCTCTTTCCACAATAAACCAATTCTCAAGTGTTTCGATTTCTTTTCCACAAGGTGCCATATAGGCCATCATAATCATTATTCACAAATTCTTTACCCAATTCAACTCTCATTTACCTTTCGGTTCATATTTCTTACCACAACACTCATAGTTCAACAACAACTTTGAATATCCAACAACAACATCAATTAATCACATACAATTTCTCAAATCAACACATGCCAAACAATTTTACACATAAGGGCGATTTCACAAGAATCAAAATTAGCCATACATACCTGGTGATGAGTTTTCTTCCATTAACTTCCTACTTTATGCTTACCCAAGCTATCTTACTCTTGCCAACCTTGTTCTTGAAGACTCTTACTTCTACTCACTTCTTTTTACTAGAAATCAAGTTCAATAATCATGCATGAGTGTAAAAATTCTATTTTTAAAAGCTATTATATGCAAACCTCTCTTTACCCAATTAAAACTGAAAATCAAAGAAAATAGTTAGGGTTTTTACCTTGAAAATATTGGGAAGTTGAATCCTTGCCCTAGGATCCCTTGGAATTAAAATGATTGGAACAATCCTTGAAGATGCAAGATTTCTCTCTCTAAAAACCCTCTCTTCTCTCTCTAATTTTTGGTGAGATGATATGATAAAAATGAAGAAGAGGTGTGTTATATTAAAGAAGAGATCGGGTCAAAATGTTACAAAAATCTGGGCCGGGGTCAATTATGCGGTCACTATGCGACCGCAGAACACACATGCGGTCCGCAAAGTGACCGCAAAATGGCCTCAAAAATTACAAGTTTCTGTTAAGGAATGCGGCCGGAATGCGGTCCGCATGTTTGATCTGCGGTCGCAAAATGCACCGCAGATTTGACATGCGATCGCATATCGACCGCACATTTGACACGGATTTGGGCAACTCTCTGGAACGATTTGCGGTCAGAATGCGGTCCGCATGTCAGGTTTGCGGTCGCATTCTTGACCGCACATTTGACACTTTTTTCGGAAAAATTATTTCTCTACATTTTTGAAACTTAAATCATTACCAAGGGTCCGAACCGCGGCTCGCAAGCTCGCCGCGAAGAATTCTACGCATTCCTAACACATTATTCGGACCATGACACCACATCTACTAGGTTTTATGCACAAAAATTTTACGGGGCCTTACACTTACATCCTCCCCCCCTTAAGATCATTCGTCCTCGAATGAGGATTTTGAAATAAATGAGTTTTGAAAGACATGATATGCAAGCTATCAAAATTTTGACTAACTCTTATATTTTAGAAAAATTTCGCCGGAGTTTCCTTTGTATTATGAACATATCCACCTGTCAGAGGGCCCCCGAAACACATCACCAAACAACAATATACAACAACAACACTATTCACAACCGGTATACACCTTCTTACCTCAACGAATGCACATATTCTATCACATTGTTACAATTGCACATAAACTAGTCACTTCAATGAATTCTTACCTTATTTAACCATTTTAACACACCATGTACACTTAACAAACCATTACCAATCTACACTTACTATTAGTTGTTTATTAAACATGTAAATCTTTATAAGGCTTTCATTTATCAAGAACGGTTCAAGTGACCCAATGCGACAACACATTAAATTCATTACAAAATGAAGGAGACTTTACTAACACTAAGAGAGTAACGACTTGGACAAATTGACAATTACTAGGAGTAGAAGGGTCACCTAATTTCTTCTAGGCTTGATCAAACAAATGGGGGTACTTTTCTTTCATCTCTTTTTCCGCTTCCCATGTGGCCTCCTCAACTTGTTGACTTCGCCACAATACTTTAACAGAGGCAACTTCCTTATTTCTCAACTTACGGACTTGCCTATCAAGAATGGCAACTGGAACTTCTTCATATGACAAATCTTCATTAACCTCTATAGCTTCGACCGGCATGATGGTGGATGGATCTCCAATCACTTTCTTCAACATGGACACATGGAATATCGGGTGCACTAATGACATCTCGGGAGGCAACTCTAGCCTATAAGCAACTTGACCAATCCTTTGAACGATCCGATATGGCCCGACATACCTAGGACTCAATTTCCCTTTCTTTCCGAATCGCATGACTCCCTTCATAGGAGATACCCTCAAGAACACCCAATCATCGACTTGAAACTCCAAATCCCTTCGACGAACGTCCGCATAGGACTTTTGACGACTCTGTGCTGTTTTCATTCTCTCCTGAATAACTTTGACTTTTTCCATAGCTTCGTACACCATATCCGGCCCTAGCAATTCCGCTTCACCTACCTCAAACCACCCGATTGGCGATCTACATCTTCTCCCGTACAATGCCTCAAACGGGGCCATTTGAATGCTAGCATGATAGCTGTTATTGTAAGAAAATTCTATCAGTGTGGCAAGTGTTCATCCCAATTACCTTTAAAATCTAAGACACAAGCCCGCAACATATCTTCAAGCGTCCGAATGGTCCGCTCGGCCTGTCCATCGGTCTGTGGATGGAAAGCTGTGCTGAGATTCACCTGAGTTCCCAAACCTTGCTGAAACTTCTTCCAAAAGTTAGTTGTGAACTGAGCTCCGCGATCCGAGATAATAGAAAGTGGAGTGCCATGAAGCCTTACTATCTCTTTGATGTACAATCTTGCATATTGCTCCGCAGTATCAGTGGACTTGACAGGCAGGAAGTGAGCTGATTTGGTGAGTCGATCTACTATCACCCATATTGAATCGAACTTACGCTGAGTGCGAGGTAACCCTACCGCGAAATCCATATTGATCATCTCCCATTTCCACCTTGGTATTTCTATAAGCTGAGTTAATCCACCGGGTCGTTGATGCTCGGCCTTCACTTATTGACAATTCGGACATTTTGCTACAAAGCCTGCCACATCCCTTTTCATACCGTTCCACCAATAAACCTCCTTGAGATCGTGATACATTTTCGTTGAACCAGGGTGCACAGAATACCTGGAAGTATGAGCCTCTGCCATCACTCTTTCCCGAAGCTCATCCACATCCGGAACACATAGCCTATCTTGACACCGCAATACACCATCTTCGCTGCTGAGTACAAATGCTGAGGTCTTGTCATTCATGACTGCTTCTTTCACCCGAACCAATGCTGGATCCATGAACTGTTTTTCCTTGATTTCCGCGACCAATGATGATTCTGCTCCATTATGCACCAAGATATCCCCCTCGTTTGACGCCGAGATACGAACCCCCAAACTGGCTAATTGGTAAACCTCTCGAGCCAGGGGTCTCCGATCCACACCCAAATGAGCCAAACTACCCATGGATTTCCGACTAAGAGCGTCAGCTACCACATTTGCCTTCCCTGGATGGTACAATATGTCCATATCATAGTCCTTGAGTAGTTCTAACCACCGCCGCTGCTGAAGTGCCTGCTACTGATCCACCTACAATCATGACACGAATGTAGCGCCCCCGGCAAAAGGGACGTCAGTACACTTGAATTGTACTGGTATGTATGGACAAACTTTGTCCCAAGTAAACTCAAGCCATCAAATTACTTCAACAATTTATTAAGCCAGCCAACCATGTTTCCACATTTTCCTTATTTCAAATAATTCTCAACACAAAGCACTTTCTACAATCAACCAATTTAACAATAACCAATCATTCACGTAAAGTACAAGTAGTCAAACAAAGGGGCAATCAGTGCCCCACAGGTTGCAAACTCTCCTGCTGTCTCCTTTCACAATTTCACATTATTGATTTATGTATCAATTTTCAATAGCGATTTCGATCGCTTTCCATCCTTATTGCCCCTGACCACCCTTATTACCTCGGCCACCCTTATCACCCCAACCCAAACCTTATTTCACCACGTTGCGGCGCGCAACACGACCCCGCCTTACAGCTGAAAACACAACAATTTCAAACAGCAGATAAGGTACTACACATAATTTCAACAAGTTCAAATAAGCAACTTACACATTGGTTCATGTTCTCAATTTCTTCTCAATTCAATATCACAACCATGTTACAAGTATTCCAAAATCGAAAATGCCCACATAATCATGTTCAACAATTCACCACAATTAAGGTGTTTCAAATTCCTTCCACAATAAGCCAAATATGCCATCACAATGGTTGTTCCCAATTCTTTACCAACCTCGATTACCTTTTTATCTTTCAATTCATATTTCATACCACACATAGTTCAACATCAATCAAATGCCCAACAAGGAATTATTTATGTGTATATGATGTGTTGAGATGGTTAACTAAGGCAAGGACTCATTGAAGTAGCTAGTTTATGTGCAAATGTAACAATATGATAGAATATGTGAAATCGTTGAGGTAAGAAAGTGTGTACAAGCTGTTGAAAATGTTGTGAATAGATGTTGTTGTTTGATAATGTGTTTCGGGGGCCCTCTGACAGGAGGATATGTCCATAATACAAAGGAAACTCTGGCGAAATTTTTCTAAAATATAGGAGTTAGTGAAAATTTTGAAAATTTTCATATGATGTCTTTCAAAACCAACTGATTTTCAAAATCCTCATTCGAGGACGAATGATTTTAAAGGGGGGAGGATGTAAGGCCCCGTAAAATTTTTGTGCTTGAAACCTAGTAGCCATGGTGTCATGGTCCGAATAAGGTTTTAGGAATGCGTAGAATTCTTCGTAGCGAGCTTGCTTGTCGCAGTTCGGACCCTTGGTAGTGATTTAAGTTTCAAATTTGAAAGAATAAATTTTCCAAAAATGTCGATTCCGCGGTCATGAATGCGATCACAGATCTGCTATGCGGACCGCATTCCTACCGCAGAGTTTAACAGAATGTTCCCAAAAATTACATTGAAAATGCGGTCCAATATAAGAGCAGAATGGAAATGCGGACCACAGATCCACTGCATAATTTCTTGAGAATTTTTAAGTGCCAAATCTGCGGTGCAATTTGCGACCGCAGAACACGAATGCGGACCGCATTCTGGTCGCATATCGTAATAGAACATGTGCATTTTTAGGGGAAATATATATGTCACAACCCCAAACCTCGATCGTGATGGCGCCCAACCCAACGGCTAGGCAAGCCCGACCAAATCTGCTTTCAACCCGAACTTAGAGCTCAAAAATAATTTATTTAGAAATCCTTAATAGTGAAATAAACCAAATATGCTGATAGTTATAAAAATATCCCGTAAAATCTGACAATAATGACATAACTTCCCAAAGACTTGGAGTCATGAGTCAAGAGCCTATATCAGAATATCAGGACAATACTGAAAATAAATCCACAAGTCTGAATGTACGCAGAAGAAACAAAACAACAGAGTGATAAGGGAAAATGTCGAGTCCTGCGGACGCCAGGCAGCTGCCTCGACGATCCCAAATGAAGCTTGAGACCAGCGCCACGCTCAGCTAAGCTTCCAAATACCTTCATCTTCACACATGGTGCAGGGAGTCGAGTGAGTACTTCCAACTCTGCAGTAATAAAAGTAAGTAATGCTGAGAAAAAGAAAACCACACAAATCGCTATCTTGTACTATAAAATACAGAACCACATTTTTTTAGATTTGTAGTACACTTTCATTGTATTCCTTTATAATATATCTAGGTAGATTTTGATATCCCTTTTTAATATATCTCTTTATTTCATTATTAACAGTACAGTAACAGGGTACAACATCAAATAGTACAAGTCTGCACTCAAGTCAGCCCCTTGGGCTCAGCACTCCTTTAACAATTTTCATCAGGTTATCTGATAAACAAGGCAAATAATACATGTATGCCAGTAACATGTGAGTGCTAAATGCCATGCCACGTAGTACAAATAGAAACCAATGCATGAATGTAATGCAATGCACAAGGCGTTGTGGCGTACAACCTGATCCATTTAGGTGCCCACGCTCACCATGGAGGTTTAGACTTTGGAGGGGCTTCTACAGCCCAAGCGCGATATCAATATCACTCCTGGTGCGGCGTGCAGCCCGATCCATGCACAATCATGAATTCTCATAAGTCTCTTCGGCAAAAGTAACGTAGCAGCTCTAAGCTAAAACTGTCATCAAAACCTTATTTAAGTTTTCAAATCTTATAAGAAAATGCTGAGTTTTCAAGTCCGGGGTTTACAAACCCTCAGTACATCAAGTATTACCCACCTCAATCCGGCAATAGCCCTCGAAGCCTTTGCTACTCAAACCACGCCCGTCAATATTAGCCAAAATCAGTACAAATATATCATAATAGGCTAATGGAACAACACCCAATTGAAAACAATCGAAATATAAGAAAAATCTCAAAACCATCAAAACCCGAGCCCCGAGCATGCTTATCGAAATATTATGAAACTCACATTTTCGGAATCCTCGCCTCGCCACGAGTTCGTACATATAAAATTTATCCAAATCGGAGTTCATATGTGTAAGGCCCCGTAAAATTATTGTGCTTGAAACCTAGTAGTGGTGGTGTCATGGTCCGAATAAGGTGTTAGGAATGCGTGTTCAGAACCTTGGTAGTGATTTAAGTTTCAAAATTGAAAGAATAAATTTTTTGGAAAATGCATGCGATCGTAGATCTGCTATGCAGACTGCATTCCTAGCGCATAGTTTAACAGAATGTTCCTAAATATTGTGTTGAAAATGTGGTCCAATATGCGATCGCAGAATGGAAATGCGGACCGTAGATCCACCGCATAATTTTTTGAGAATAGTTTAGTGTCAAATTTGCGGTGCAATCTGCGACCGCAGAACACGAATGCGGACCGTATTCTGGTCGCATATCATAACAGAACATGTGCATTTTTAGGGGCAATTCTGCGGTACATTATGCGGACCGCATGTTGATTCTGTGATTGCAGATGCAACCACAGAATTGACTCGGCCCAGATTTTTATAAAATTTTGACCCGACCCCTTCTTTAATAAAATACCTCCAACCTTCATTTTTCTCATATTTTCTTAGCAAAACTAGAAAGGGGAAAGAGGGGTTCTAGAGAGAGAAATCTAACTATCTTTAAAAATTGTTCCAATCCTTTGGTCCTGAAGATCTTAGGGCAAAAGTCATCTTCCCCAAATCTCTAAGAGGTAAATACCCTAGTAATTTTCCTCTAGCTTTTCAATTTTCAAAGGTAAAGAAAGAATTGCATACAATAGCTTTTGGAAATAGAATGTGATACTCATGCATGTTATTGAACTTGAATTTTAGTAAAAAGAAGTGGGTAGGAGTAAGAGTTGGCAAAAATGGAAGTTGGCAACTTAGGATAAATTGGGTGAGCTTGAGTAAGAGATTGAAGGACGTAAAAATCGACTCCAGGTATGTATGGCTAACTTTGATTCTTGTGAAATCGCCCTTATGTGTGCAATTCGTTTGGTATATGTTAATTTGAGAGATAGTGTGTAATTCTTTGATTTTGTTGTTGGGTATTTAACTGATGTTGAACTGTGCATCATGTGGTATGGAATATGAATCAAAAGATAAAAAGGGAATTGAAATTGGTAAAGAATTGAGAACAATTGTTGTGATAGCATACATGGTTTTCTTGGGAAAAGAAATGAAATACTTGAATTGTGGTAAATTGTTGAACATAATGGTATGGGTACTATCGAATATGGAAACATTGTAACTAGGTTGTGATACTGGTTTGAAAAGTAATTGAAAGCATGAACCAATTTGTAAATTGCTTATTTGCACTTGTTGTGATCTTGTGTAGTGCCTTCTTTTCTGTTTGTGATTGTTGTGATTGAAACTGTACGGTTGGATCGGGTTGCACACTGTAACACGAAGTAATAATGTTTGGGTTAGGGTGACAAGGGTGGCCGAGGTAATAAGGGTGGCCTGGGTAATAAGGATGGGAAGCGATCTAAATCACCATTGAAATTGATATGAAATCAATGATGTGAAATTGTGAAAGGAAACTGCATGAGAGTTTGCAACCTGTGGGGCACTGATTGCCCCTTTGTTTGACTTGATTGTGTTTTCCGTAATTGTTTGGTTATTGCCTTCTTTGTTGATCTATAATTGTGCTTTGGGCTGAGAACTACTTGAAACAAAGTAAATGTGGGAACATTATTGGCTAGCTTATCATCTTTTGGTGTACTTATTTGTTGTCTTATCATCGTGATTTACTTGTTTAATGGCTTAAGTTTACTTGGGACAAAGCTTGTCCATACATACCAGTACAATTCTAGTGTACTGAATTCCCTTTTGCCGGGGACGCTACATTCGTGTTATGATTGTAGGTGGATCAGTAGCAGGTACTTCAACTCATCGGCAGTAGCATACTTCATCTTCCACTGCCCGTTTTGATGAGCCCCTTTCCTTCTCGGGGCCCTGCGTGGCTCATGCAACTTCTGTTAGAATTTATTTTGATTTTGTTTAAGGTATAGCCGAAGCCTTGTTACCGGCAAGTATTGTATCATCCCTTGTATCCTAGAGGCTCCGTAGACAGTAAATTGTGGGACTATGGCCTATGTGTGTGTGTGTGTGTGTATATATATATATATATGTCATGCGTTGTAATTTGTAAACTTCTTAGTAATGTTATTAGTATGGTTATGTTTGAAAAATGTGAATCCAGTTATAATTGGTAAGATCTTTGGCTTATAAGTAATAAACAACACAGGGGTAACTCGCGGGTTAGGAAAGGCACCCAGGTCCGCTTGACTGGGGCTACCCGATCAGGCGCCGGTCATGTCCCTCGAATTGGGGCGTGACAAAATGTGCTAGCAAATCCCAAATTTACATAGAAAAAACCAAGCCCCAGTTTCTTTATTTTATACCAAATTTCAGAGATTTAATGGATGAATCTTCAATAATATCACGTAATTAGCTCATAAATCTTACCTCCAATCGAATTCTAGATGAAATCCTCTTTAACCCTCGTCCAAAAGCTCCAAATGTGTTCAACAATGGAGGAAATGGGTTTAAAACCCGCGGATGAAATGCTATAAAATAGGTCTGCCCAGGTTCTGAAATACTTCATCGCAATCGCGATGCAGCTCCCGCGATCGCGATGAACAAAAACTAAGGCCTTCAAATTACTCTATGGGAATGCGACTTGACCAATGCGAACGTAATGCACTCCTGCCCGACCTTCCGCGATCGCGAACCCACTAATGCGAACGCGGAGAACATTAATCTGACATGCCAAATTCCTCCAATGCGAACGCGACCTTGCTTGTGCGAACGCGAAGCACAGTCCCCTAACCTTTCGCGAACGTGAAGAACAAATCACCTGCCTCCCAAAATCTACTACGCGATCGTGACACCACACCCGCGATCGTGAAGAACAATTCCCCTGCAACATTAAGACAACAAAATTTGATCTCATTCCAACAAAAAAAAAAGCCAGTTTGAACACTTAAAATCACCCCGAGGTCCTCGGGACCTCAACCAAACATGCCAACATATCCCGTAACACCATACAAACTTTTTATAATCATAACAACATGACCTTGAACACAAAAATCATCAAATATGACGGATTCAAGCCTAAGTTTCAACTATAACTTCTGAAACCAACATTCAATCAAAAACCCGACCAAACGATGTCCAAATGACCTGAAAATTTGCAGACATATCCAAAATCACCTAACGAAGCTACCGAACTCTCGGAATTCCATTCTGACTCCCAGATCAAAATCTCAGCTATCAACTAGAATTTTCCAAAATTCCAACTTCGCCAATTCAAGCCTATTTCTACACAGGACCTCGAAATTCGATATCGATCACTCTCCCAAGTCATAAATCATCCCCCAAAGCTATCCGAATCACCAAAATTGACATCCGAGCCTTCTAACCACATAGTCAACTTTCCGGTTGACTTTTCTAAAACAAGCTTCCTTCTACTAGGCTATGTGCCTTATTTTTAACCAAAACCAATTGAATACACCCGATCAACTCAAATACCGATATAAAACATGAAGTATCACAATAAAGGGGAAATGGGGCAGTAACTCACGTGACGATGGGTCAGGTCATGACATTCTCCCCAACTTAAGCAAACGCTCGTCCTCGTGCGGATCCAGAGTTGTACTAGAAGAAACCCATTAGCTGAATGACCATACCAAGCATATACTCAGGGTGATTCCACGTCACCCTATCTCACATAAGTTCGATAATACAATATAGTTGGAATTCTACAGTCCATCCAAACCATAAACCACATTGCACTTTCTGAAATCATATACCAAATCCGAACCCCATGTTTATACTCAGAATAAACCGAACCAGCTATGATAACCCATACTTGCTACTCCAGGTGAGACCATATGATATACTACACAACCCAAACACTCGAGACGATAGCTTCTATTCACAATAATTGGCCACAATAACCAAATACTAACAGAAATTGTTTTTTCATTAGCTAAAGTCTTATTCTAACTGATTCATACACTGCCCACGGCAACTGAAACACACGATATAACGAACCCGTCTTTCAGGTCAACCATTCATGAATCCATTTCCTTTTTGACTGATACCAAAACTAATTTTGGAGCCAAACCGCGTTATTAACTTTCTAACCAGCTGAAATCACATATGCTCCCACTCATTAATGACTCGAATGATCATTTGGACTATAACACACCACACTAGTGATATGATACCTCATCATCGGCCTAAGCGACGAGTGCAAAACACAGGCTCCAATAAGAAACGATATGAACACACTCCCAATAATGACAACCGACTCAAACGAAAGAGTTGTAATTCAATTCCTCCGTACCATCACAACACAGAACTGATATCTCATCTCACAACAAAGAAATAGAGTACCTGAATCCTCCTCGAAAACTCATAACATCATGTGGCCTTGTCACAACTCTTGATTCTATCCAACACTATTACCCTGAGGCACCTCAAGTCACCAAGCTCAACACGATCAGCCACGCACAGATTGAGGCCTGAAACTAAGCAATCCATCACACCCACAGTGAAACAATTAATATACACTATCAAATCCTAAAAGGACACATTCAATGCGCTATTCGTCGAGTAATACCCAATACGGACTTTCCTCAGAAACTAGGAAGTAATGCGTAAAAGGTAACATTTAAATAAGACTATTTTTCACATCACAATGTTGCGGCGTGCAACCCAATCTAGATATCGTACCCGTGGCGGCGTGCCACCCGATCTGAATATCATACCCGTGGCGGAGTGCCACCTGATCCATACATAAATCTCGCAAAAGGAAATGCACCTCGAGTCAAATATGCTCATTAAAATAAACATACAGTCCTATGCTCGGCCACATGAAACACATCCGAAAAGTGCCTCAATACCAGAACTGAATCAATGGTAGAAACCTCTGCACTGACATCTGCCATGAAGGACCAATTAACAAAGCAATACCTGCCAGCCGTCCGCTGGTCCTTGAGATACAAAACTACCCTGGTAGAACATAATTCAATGCACCTTGCTAAGCAACCTGTGGCATTTTCCGACATAGCGCATAATATATTAGTCTAGACAACCTGACATCGGGACGACCAGTCCGCAATTTAATATCATAACCCAAACTTAGCATATCAAGCAAGGAAAGATCCACTAGGACTTCCAATTTCCAATAACCGTTAATCGGTGCCGATACACACGGTATACAGCTGCTGCATAGCTGGAACATGAGAACTTCTAGTCTCCAACACATATATAACACATGAATCACTATGCCTGATCCCACACTCTACCATATGAATACATAACACACATCAAGCATCCATTCATACCACGAAAGACATTCAGAAATTTCCCTACACCATCACAACTCAATCATCACAGTCGATTTAACAAGAGAATAACGCAATACCACTAGATATTATCATTTTACATTACCTTGGCCTTCTTTGAGCATATACCCCCCACCAATCGCTAGAATAGCAATACCATTTTTCTTAATCACCAGAAAGATCAGTTCTTAAATTATCTGCAGCTGCCTGCACTGCTCAAAAATTTTAATGACTTCATATTATTATGAACTGATCCAAAACCTTGAACATGCCAATATCAACTTTCTATAACACATCGCATATATCGTACCACACTAAGATAACATGGGAACTTCTATCTCTCTCCTGTGCCGCAGACATCGATGCACTCAACTAGTCAAGAACTTTCATGACCCCATATAGGAGAAAATTATTACACACTCCAAGGTTTGCATACCAATAGGAAATATACTCATTTTCAAACCACGGTAAAAATCATCACAAACTCTTTCTCCCAATCCCATTTCACAAGTTAAACTGCCAGGACTGAATCCTTCTACCCAAACTAGGCTAAGCAACTGCAAGCATGCATGAGCTTTGTTGCACCATAACTGTAAGACTCATTACCCCGAGTACATACAACGAATTAATTATACCCTTATCATACTGATTCTGTTTATTATCAAGCTATTCCATTTACCCAATTTCCTACCCGGTTCATCTTTAATTTAATATTCTCCTTTGCTGTAGCACCACAATACCTCAACTCAGGTTACCACACGAGACTCGTACGTAAAATCATATTGTCTAAGACCCAAAGGACACTGAATACTCTCTTAGATGTTTCCCAGAAATACCACATTCTATAATACTTTATTTTGAAGAACGTCTAACGATTTTGAATTCGTTATCATCACCTTCCAATATGGATACATAGAATCCCATAATTAATATAACATACCACAAGTCTTGATCTCTTCTAATGGAAACACAGTCTTTAGCCACATACTCAATTCTTAAGACACTTGGCTGCTATGACGACCCAAAGGGTCATCACTATTTTATTAATCATTTCGAGCTTCTGAGGCCTTGAAAACCTCAATCCATATTGACTCGATTTACGTGCACAATCCGAGCATGTAGCCGGAAAGATTTTGTGATAAAAAATATGAATTCTATGAGAAATGTGAATAAAAATGATATTAATATTGATATGGTTGACTTCGGACAACATTCTTGGTAAACGGATCCAGACCCGAGATTGGGTGGTCCCGAGAGGTCCGTAGTAAAATATGGGACTTGGACATGCGTCCGGAGTCGAATTCTGAGGCCTAGAGCCCAAGTTATGAATTTTTCTATGAAATTGTTTTTGATGTAATTGTTAAAGGAAATGAATTAATTGACCTTGGTATCGGGCTCGTATTTTCGTTCCGACGCCCGGTACAAGTCTTAAATATTATATATGTGATTTCTGTAAATTTTGGTGACATTCGGATGTCGTTTGAGATGTTTTGGACCTTGAGTTCCAAGTTTGAAAGTTTTGAAAACCAAAAGTATGAAAATCATGAATTTGAGGCTTGATTTGATGAAAACGATGTGATATTGGCGATGTGATCGCGCGAACAAGTTCATAATGTGTTTTTGAGGTTGTGTACATGTTTGGTTTGGAGCCCGGGGGCTCGGGTAAAGATTTGATAGGCCGTTGGATTAAATTCTGAATTTTTGCACTGCTGGTTTTTCACCCAGCTGTTGGCTTCGCAATTGCGAAGCATTTCTCGCAATTGCGAAGGGGGCAGATCAAGGCAGGGCTCGCAAATGCGAACCCTGATCGCAAATGCGAAGCCCCTCATGACCCAGCCTTGTTCGCAAATGCGAACAATTGTTCGCATTTGCGAAGGTCCCCAGTGCTGCCTTGGTTCGCAAATGCGAACCATTGTTCGCAAATGCGAACGTCCCAGTGACTGCCTTGGTTCGCAAATGCGAACCATTGTTCGCAAATGCGAACCATTGTTCGCAAATGCGAACACTGCCTTATACAGCATGTGTTCGCAAATGCGAACATTAGTTCGCAAATGCGAGATGTTCGCAAATGCGAACAAATGTTCGCAAATGCGAACTTCCCAACCTTAGCTTATTTTTCAAACTCCAGAAATTGGTCGGGGTTCGGGGTTCGCAATTGTTCGCAAATGCGAACACAGAGACCTGTAAAACACGATTTTCAGTTCATTTCTTCACTTTTTACAAAACATAAACACCCATTTGCGATTCTTCACGGATTCCTTCTTCATCAAAACAATTGTAAGTCACTTTTTACTTAATTCTTTCAATTCCTAACATCATTAAACATGTTTTTCAATAGAAATCAAAGGTTTTCATGGTAGAATTTCTTGTTTTTGTTAGAATATAGGGTTTTTCATAAATTGGGAAATTGGACCTCGAATTGAGGTCCGATTTTGAAACAAATCATATACATGAACTCGTGAGGGGATGGGTAACCGGATTTTGGTCCGAACCCCGAGTTCCGACCATGTGGGCCCGGGGTTGAAATTCACTATTCCGGGCAGAATGTTGTAAAAGTTGTATTTGGTCTTAAGAATTAGTTTGTTGAGTAGTATTGATGATATTAAATCAATTGTGTATAGATACAATTGGATTGGAGCCAAATTTGAAAGAAAAAGACATTTCCACGGATTGAATTGTTCATAAACATTCCAGGTAAGTGTTTGTTCTATCCTAGCTTGAGGGAATAGGATTATGTGTTATGTGTTATGTGATCAAGTACGGTGTATGGGCTGTGGTGACGAGCATCCAAACAATGGCGTCTGGTATGACCGTGAGTCATTGAAAACTCTTATTTTGAGATATATTTACAGATGAATTGTTGAACCTTTGTCAGGTTGTAGAATTGTTATGGTTCTCCCTTGTTGGGACTTGTTGTGAAGATAATTATTGATTGCCCTTGTTGGGACGGTTTATGAATTACTGTTTCTTTCTTTGCCCTTAATTGTGATTGTTATTTGGGTGAGGAAGAGTGATAATGCACGAAGGGTGATGTCGTGCCTTGTTTTATTATTTTTGCACGAAGGTTAATGCCGTGCCATATTTTATTGATTATGCACGAAGGATCATGCCGTGCCCTGTTATTGAACCATGTACGAAGGATCATGCCGTACTATGGATGTGAGGATGAGAGTAAAAGCACGAAGGGTGATGCCGTGTACTTTATTTGCTTACTTGGTGAGGATGAGAGTAAAAGCACGAAGGGTGATGCCGTGCAACTGCTTGCTATTCTTTGATTTGATATTACTTGTGTTTCCATTATACTTTGTTCTCCTTGTGAATTTATTAACTGTTGTTAATTGTTGAATTCTTTGAGATATTCCTTATTGTATTATTACCTGGTTATTTCTTGTTATTCTGTGGTATACATATATATTGAATTGCACAGGTTTATGTGGGTGTCCGGTCCTAGGCTTGTCACTACTTCGCCGGGATAGGCCAGGCACTTACCAGCACATGGGGTCGGTTGTGCTGATACTACACTTCTGTGCGTTTTTGCACAGGTTCAGGTTACGATCAGGAGCAGCAGCAGTAAATCGATTGTGTGGGAGTTGATCACATTTGAGACCGAGGTAGCTTGCAGACGTCCGCACGCCCGACGTCTTTCTCTTTATTTATGTTACTAGCTGTAGTCTCTTTGTTCCGAGACAAACAGAATTATGTTATATTTCTTTCAAACTCTTATGTGTAGTATTCGGTAGTAGTTCGTGAGTTGGTGACTCCACGTCTTGGGTAGAGGATTTCAGTATGATTTTCATCTTGTAATTAGTTATTTTTATTTCGATAAAGTATTCCGCAATTATTTAATTAAAATTGTGTTAAAAACAGGATAGTATGAATACAGTGGCTTGCCTAGCTACCACGAGTAGGCGCCATCACGATCCCGATGTTGGGGGAAAATCCGGGTCGTGACAAGTTGGTATCATAGCCCTAGGTTACATAGGTCTCACCACTCACGAACAAGCTTAGTAGAGTTTGAGAGGTAGGTACGGAGACGTCTGTACTTGTCCTCCAGAGTCTATTGAGTTAGGAAAGAGTCTCTCATTTGTTCTTTCTTGTCGTGCGACTTGTTCCTCAATTACTAATTGAATTTCTATTCTGTCCTTTCGCAGATGGTGAGGACACGCGCTTCTTCGTCCGCTGACCAGCAGCCCGAGCCCCAAACAGCTCCTGTGAGGGGCAGGGGCCAAGGCAGTATCAGAGGCCGTGGTAGGGGTAGAGCTCAGCCCCCGGCAGCTACTCCAGAGGCGGAGCCTCATATTGAGATTGACGAGGAGGTTCCGGTCCCAGCAGCTCCAGTGGGCCCAACTCAGGTCCCAGGAGAGGCTTTATTTACCCCGGATCTCCGGGATGCTTTGGTCGGAATAGCGGGATTTATGGACAGCATTGCCAGAGCGGGTTTATTATCAGTTGCACCAGCCGCTTCTCAGGCTGGAGGAGGGGCCCAGACTCCTATTGCTCGTACTCCGGAGCCAGTAGCTCCTCAGCCTCAGGCACCAGTGGTTCAGCCAGCTGTGGCCACTCAGTCAGGTACCACAGCTCATGCAGGTGATGGAGAGGCCATGACTTCTGATTCGTTATGGAGGCTTGATCGGTTCTCCAAGCTATTTACCACTACATTCAGTGGAGCCACACCAGAGGATCCTCAGGACTTCTTATTCAGTTGCCATGAGATTCTCAAGACTATGGGGATCGTGGAGTCAAATGGAGTTGACTTCTGTACATTCAGGCTTGCAGGATTCGCCAAGACTTGGTGGAGAGATTATTGCTTGACTCGACCAGCAGGGTCCCCAGCTTTATCATGGGATCAGTTTGCGGAACTATTTATGGAGAAGTTTCTCCCTGCTACTCAGCGGGATGTACTTCGGAGGCAGTTTGAGCGCCTCCATCAGGGCACTATGACGGTTACATAGTATGAGACGAGATTTGTCGATTTGGCTCGTCATGCAGTGGTGATACTTCCCACAGAGCGGGAGAGGGTCCGCAGGTTTATAGATGGGCTTAATCAGCCAATTAGACTCCATATGGCTATGGGCGTGGGGAGTGACATATCATTTCAGGAGGCAGCTAATGCAGCACGCAGAGTTGAGATGGCTCTTGCTAGGGGAGGCGGTTATTCTTCAGATAAGAGGCCTCGTCATTCAGGCAGGTTTGGTGGTTCTTCCTCCGGTGGCAGAGAATCCTTTGATAGAGGCCAGTCCTCCAGGCCTTTTCATTCCGCCCTTCAGGCTTCACAGGGTGGATCAGGTGATCGTGGTTCTCGGGGGCATTATTCAGACCAGCCTCCTATTAATGCTCAGCCTCTTCAGAGTGTTCGTGGAGGCCATTCAGGGCGTCACGGCCAGCAGCTCTATCAGTCTAAGAGTTGCTACGGCTGTGGTGACCCAGGTCATTTTATCAGGAATTGCCCTCTAGCAGCGGGCAACTCTCAGCAGCGAGGTCCTCGTCCTATGATTCAGGCCCCAGCTGACCCTCAGCCTGCCCAGCCAGCCAGAGGCGGGGGTAGAGATTATAGAGGTGGAGGTCGAGACCGTAGAGGTGGAGACCGTCCGGCGAGAGGTAGAGGTCAGCCAGTTGATGGTCGTCCTAGAGACGCAGCTCAGAGGGGAGGTGCAGATCCCCGATTCTATGCTTTACCAGCCAGGCCAGAGGCAGAGGCATCAGATGCCGTGATTACAGGTACTATTCTTGTGTGTGGCAGAGGTGCTTCAGTATTATTTGACCCCGGATCTACATATTCCTATGTGTCTTCCTACTTCGCACCGTATTTGGCCGTGCCCAGCTATGCTCTGGATATTCCAGTTTATGTGGCTACACCGGTGGGTGACTCCATTGTAGTCGATCGGGTGCATCGTTCGTGCGTAGTTATATTTGGGGGTCTTGAGACCCGTGTTGATCTGTTGCTTTTGGATATGGTAGATTTTGATGTCATATTGGGGATGGACTGGTTGTCCCCATACCATGCTATTCTTGATTGCCATGCTAAGACTGTGACCTTAGCCTTGCCAGAATCACCCCGACTAGAGTGGAAAAGTACCTCAAGCCACTCCGTTCGCACTGTTATTTCCTATGTTAAGGCTCGACGTATGGTCGAGAAGGGGTGTCTAGCTTATCTGGCTTATGTTCGTGATTCCAGTGCAGAAGTTCCTTCCATTGAGTCGGTCCCTATTGCACGGGAGTTTCCCGAGGTTTTTCCTTCAGACCTGCCGGGCATGCCACCCGACAGGGATATTGATTTCTGTATTGATCTGGCACCGGGCACTCAGCCCATCTCTATTCCACCCTATCGTATGGCCCCACCGGAGCTAAAAGAATTGAAAGATCAGTTGCAAGACCTTCTTGAGAAGGGCTTTATCAGGCCCAGTGTTTCCCCCTGGGGAGCACCTGTATTATTTGTAAAGAAGAAGGATGGCTCGATGCGGATGTGTATTGATTACCGGCAGTTAAACAAGGTGACTATCAAAAATAAATATCCACTTTCGCGAATTGATGATTTATTTGACCAGCTTCAGGGTGCCAGGGTATTCTCAAAGATAGACTTGAGGTCAGGCTACCATCAGCTGAAGATCAGGGCGGCTGACATTCCTAAGACGACCTTTCGCTCTAGATATGGGCATTATGAGTTCTTGGTCATGTCCTTCGGGTTGTCCAATGCCCCAGCAGCATTCATGGAGTTGATGAATCGGGTATTCAGGCCTTACTTAGATCTGTTCGTGATAGTCTTCATAGATGACATCCTGGTGTACTCCCGCAGCCAGGAAGAGCACGAGCAGCACCTCAGAGTGGTTCTTCAGACTCCGAAAGATAACCAGCTATATGCCAAATTTTCTAAATGTGAGTTCCGGTTGAGTTCTGTAGCATTTCTGGGTCACATTGTATCGGTGGAAGGTATTTAGGTAGACCCAAAGAAGATTGAGGCAGAGTCCAGAATTGGCCTCGACCAGCTTCGGTGACCGAGATCCGGAGTTTCTTGGGATTAGCAGGGTTACTACCGTCGATTTGTAGAGGGTTTTCTTCTATTGCGGCCCCGATGACCGGGTTGACCCGCAAGGGTGTCCAATTCCAGTGGTCGAGGGAGTGCGAGGCGAGCTTTCGGAAGTCAAGACAGCCTCGACCACCGCACCGGTGTTGATACTACCTACAAGGTGCGGGGCCTTATAGAGTTTATTGTGATGCATCTCGTACGTGGCTTGGAGCGGTATTGATGCAGGATGGTAAGGTTATCGCTTATGCTTCGAGGCAATTAAAAATACATGAGAAGAATTATCCAGTTCATGATCTTGAGTTAGCAGCAGTGGTTCATGCCTTAAAGATCCGGAGGCATTATCTATATGGTATGACATGTGAGGTGTACACTGATCACAAAAGCCTACAGTACTTGTTCAAGCAGAAGGAGTTGAATCTACGACAACGGAGATGGTTAGAGTTGCTAAAAGACTATGATGTTACTACCTTATATCACCCGGTAAGGCCAATATGGTGGCCGATGCTTTGAGTAGAAAGTATGCCAGCATGGGTAGTCTTGCATACATTCCGGTCAGTCGGAGACCATTAGCTCTAGATGTCCAGGCCTTAGCCAACCGGTTCGTGAGATTAGACATTTCTGAGCCTAGCAGGGTGTTAGCCTGCACGGTCGCTCGTTCTTCTTTATTAGAGCGTATCCGTGAGAGGCAATTTGATGATCCTCATTTGCGTGAGTTGAGAGATACAGTACAGCGGGGAGGTGCCACACAGGTAAATCTAGATGATGATGGGGTATTGAAATTGCAGGGTCGAGTTTGTGTGCCCAATGTCGAAGGGATTCGAGAGTTGATCTTAGCGGAGGCCCACAGTTCGCGGTATTCTATTCACCCAGGCGCCGCGAAGATGTACCAGGACTTACGGCAACACTATTGGTGGCGCGGAATGAAGAAAGATATCGTTGCGTATGTCGCTCGGTGTCTAAATTGTCAGCAGGTGAAATATGAGCACCAGAGACCTGGTGGTGTATTCCAG